>CAUYRH010064457.1:0-13914 GCA_963574655.1 Perodicticus potto
GACGTAACGATGACTTTGTCAGTCTAATTGAAATGACAGTGCTAATACTGATGACACAACACACAGTGTAAGACAGTGGGCAATAAATTTCTCAACTGGATCATGCCAGCTACAACTGCAAGTATTTCACAAGTTTACAAAGTACATCCAGCCATAAATTTGAATAAAGGGAAGATCGGGGAGGGCTGTACATAATTGCTACAGATTCTAAACTGGGAGGCAGAAATACTGAAAGGGAGAATTGTTTTTATTCTATTTAGCTCTCTCTGGCCAAGTGAATATATTCATAATTTTGGAAGAGAGAGTGTGTGTCTCGGGAAGCCACGTAAGGTCACTGACGTGGACAGGAAATGTCAGAGGTTAATTTGGCAACACCACGTTGTTATTAAATGTGTAATTTCAGAATATAGAAAACTTGCTTTCAGACCTGGGTGAATACATAACAGGATAATTCTTTTCAGAAGAGAGGTTCTTTTTTTTTTTTTTTTTTAAAGAAGCAGTGTCTCCTTGGCAACCGTAAAGGCGAATCTGCTTTGTGTGTCTTAGATCCACACCAACAGCTGGGACAGGTTGAAGGGAATGGCTGGGGAGAAGAAGGTGTGGGAATCTGGAGAGAGGCGGAGTGAGGAAAATGACAGCCCAAACCAGGCGCTGTGTCACTTATGCCTTCACTCATTAGTACTGACTAATGCATTTGGAGAAATCGGCCTTTCAAACCTCTTCTTTTTTTCAGAGATAGTTCCCCTCCATCCTGTTTAAATCAAAGGTGAGACAAACTATGTTGCCATTTAATAAAAAAAAAACAAAAAAAGCAATGTCTTGCATTGTATATACTTTAAAAATCACTGGGCTTTGACAAATGAGGGGATATTTTAAAAAATCGGTGTCGTTGAAAATGAAAACCAAAATAAATAAATAAATAAAGACAAACTTTACATGCAGAGGCTCAGATAATGAACTAATGCCAGAGGAAAGCTGGACTGTTAAGGGGTTTCTTTTCACACTTCAAAAAGCACTGTATAATGCATGTCCATCTAAAGACCCAGCGTGACTGAGTCACTTGTTCGTTGATGCACTAACAATAAAAACAATGCACCAATGAAGGATGGTTTGCTTTTTTTCCTGTGCATGAAACTATTTTTATATTTCATTTTGTAGCTAACATATGTATGGACACTTTAGTTTACTTTTCCTGGATTTGTGAAACGATAATTCTAATTATGATTAATCAGGATGACAGGATTATCTATAATAATTTTAATTAAGCTTTTTGTTTTGAAATAATTGTAGAATCAGCTGCTGATGTAAGAAATAATAGAGAGATCCCCGTACCTTCTTATGCAGTTTTCTGCCAGTGATTATTAAATCCTGCAGACATATATTACAGTATCAACAGAAGGGTATTGTCACCGGCACAATCCATGGATTTTATCAAGTTTCCTCAGTTTCACTACAGAGGTAGCTGGGTCTGTGTGTGTGTGTGTGTGTGTGTGTTCAGCTCTGTGCTACTTATGACATGTGTAAGTTTGTGCATCTTTCAACACCATAAGAACACAGAACACAGGAATCCCTGGATTGCCCTTTTGTAACCACATCTACGGCCTTCCTGCCCAATTACCCCATTCCTAACCCCTGATATCTGCTAATTTGTTCTCCATTTCTGTAATTGTTCTCACTTTGACGATGTGGTACAACTGAAAACAGTATCTAACCTTTCAGATATGTTTTTCCCACTCGGCCTAACGCCTTTGAGATCTACCTAAGTGACGTGTATGAACAGTTTATTCTTTTTTATTGCCGAGTAGTTTTCCATAGTAGGAATGTATCATGGTTTGCTTAACTATTCACATGCTGAAGAACATCTGGGTTTTCCCAATTTGGGTCTATCATAAATAAAGTCTTCATGAACATTTGTGTATGGGTTTTTGCATAAATACAAATTTCATTTCTCTCGGGGCAGTTGCCAGTCCATATGAGAACTGCATATTCAGTTTTATGAGAAATTGCCAAATCATTTGTGAGAGTTGGCTGCGCCATTTTATGTTTCCACCACCAATGAGTAAATGATCCTTTCTGACATTATTTTCAACAAGCAAATTTAAAAAACTATTGTATCACCTGAGTAGAGAGATTAAGATGACTTGCTTGGAAACAGTGGCTCGCCTCTCTATTCCTAGCAATTTGGGATGCCAACAGGGGTGGATTACCTGAGCTCAGGAGTTCTAGATCAGCCTGAGAAAGAGTGAGACCTACTAAAAATAAAAAAACTAGCCGGGCATTGTGCCTATAGTCTCAGGTCCTTGAGAGGCTGAGGCAAGAGGACCTCTTGAGCCCAAAACTTTGAGGCTGCTGTGAGTTATGATAACACCATGGCACTCATCCCAGGATAACAGAGTAAGACTCTGTCTCAAAAAAAAAGATGTCTGTTTTTTTAATTTGCCATAGTTTGTTATACTTAGTTAGTCTTGATTCAAATGCTAATCTACCTTTTCATAGCTATGTGACCTCTGATAAGTTATTCACCAACCTGAACATCAGTTTTGCTATGCGTAGAGTGGGAATGAAAATACACCTGTCTCACAGGGGTGTTGTAAAGTTAAGATAAAAATTATTACTTATTGTTCGTGATGTAATTGACATAATTATAAAGAAGCAAAAAGGGATATATTCAAGGTTGATGAAAAACACCACATATTGTATTATCATACTATGACAATGTTTACATAATAAAAAGATTCTAAGAATGTCTCCTAGCGTTGTTACAAAGATGGCTTACCATAAATCCTTAAAGCCCTTAAATTTATTGCGATATTGATCACAGTGAAATAGTGCCAAGAATAACTATAGTTTTCAAATGATAGGAACGTAGCAGAGCTACCTCTCCAAAATTATACCAAATTGTAAAGCATATTTTCATAAACCCAAGACTTGGAGAAGTTCAATTTTATTGAAAGTTGATTGAAATAATGATGCAATGGGAGCTGTAAAAGATGACAAGATGTCTGATAGTGTTATCAGCTGATGTGCTGTTCCCTGCCATCAGTGGAAGGTGAGAAATAATAATAACATGGTTACTTTAACAATCTTCTATCAAAAAAATCATTTCAAAGAAAATGATAGTGATCAGAATCTTATTCTGAAAGGAGCTGTCATTTCTGTTTGTTCCGTCCGGGTCTATTTGTGGATGGGGGTGTATGTGTGAGTGTGTGTGCCTATGTGTATATGAGTGTTTGTTGGAAATAATACAATGCAAATCACTGTACCTTCCAAGTCTCACTATACATATAAATTTAATCCAAATAATTTTATACATACTAAAATCTACATCGCAATGAACCTTGAAATGTTTTCCTTATTTTCATGTTTTCTTTGAATTAAAAAAAAAACTAGCTTCATTTTTAATTTCCCCTTCAATTTGGAATTTTGTTTCTATTTACTTTAATCTGGTTTCAAGAAAGTGAAAGGTGAGAGCTAAAAAGTACATTCATATATTTATGGAGGAAATATACTTGGTAATTGAAATATGCAACTCAGATTAGAAATTTCCCCTTTGAAAGGAACCACCCTATCTTGAGGCAGGACAAACAAAGTACATTTGGATTAACATCTTATATCAATGTATTAAAACACAAAAGCATCACTTTCAGTAGCCAGTAAATTTGGTACAGCATAGATTCCTTATGCTGAAGTGCGGTTCACCTGTTTTTTTATTTGCGTGGAAGACCATTTGAGCAAGTTCTAATAGCTTAGTTTTTAAGAGTCTATTAAATGATAGCACCCATGAAATCGTAAGCAAAGCTTCAGTTTTATCTCTTTTGTTGTTCTTTCTATCGTATTTAGCACAACCTTGCCTCAATTTAAAGTTCATCAAATATGTTTTGTTAGACTTTTCTTCAATATACCATTTGTTAATTTTATAAAATGCAGGACTATGTCTCTCATTTTTTTCTCAAAAAGAGACTCATTTTCACATCCTTTTACTCAAGAATGTATAAACTAATATTTCTGATTATTTCTCCATTTCTTACATGTTTCAGCAGTTTTCAGTTGCATTAACAGAAACATTATCTCTAAGTGGCCTTTAAAGGAGAGACTTTATTTTCCATATAATAAAAAGCTCAAGGTAGGACAGCCTCTGGTTGGTTAATTTAATATTTCAACCATGTCATAAATGCCCATCCCATTTTTTTTCATCTGTGTACTTTGGCACACTTGGTGTGTTGAGTTCATTCCCTCATGGGCACAAGGTGACTGCAGCAGTTCCAGGCATCACATTCATTTTCAGAAACCAAAGTCAAAAGGCAGAAAAGAGAGCATTTTTTCCTTACATTTATTTGTATCTAGATTTTCTAATATTCTGTTTCCACCTCTGCAAAGAGCCCTTATCATGATTTTGAGGAATCTACAGCAATGACAATGCTTTAGTGTAATAACTCCAAATGTATTATTTTAAATGATTTGTAGAAGTTGTGTCATCCTTCAAAAAAAAGTAGGTATAGATTCAATATATATGTTGAAAAAAATTATATAGCTTCTGAAGTCTTCTAATTTTGTCTACATTTATTCATTTGTTTGAACTTGTTCATATAAATTTTATGCGAAATGCTAGATACTATTCTAGATAGTGGAGATTAACCAAAAAACTAAGCAAAATTCCCTGCATTCTCCAAGTCACTTCTATATTGTAATGAATGTTGATTTCCTCAATAAGTTTCAAACCGATGCCTTATCCCTGAAATTCAGCTGTTTCATTATACTTATTTTTCCTGTACCAAGTATACGACCAGAACTTTGAGAAAATTCACACTTTTAGTTGTCTTTCTCCACTTAAGCACTAGATGGCACCCAAAGAATCTAGTTCCCTCTTACTGACTGGAGGAAAAACAGATAAAATAGCAAGTCCTCATAGCATAATAGATCCAAGGTCTCTGTTCTCTGTTCAATTTCTATCTCATTTATCTGTTATTTGGGCCAAAATGCACAGATACTTTTCATTATCACTTGGCACTCCCAGCACATTTTTTAAAATAGTCTTTTAAAGTTCAGTACCATTTTGTAAAAGCCTTTCCTTCATGGTACGTCAGTTTTCTATTCCTTTTATGTTATATAAAGTTATTTATCTTGCCCTTTTCTTATTCTGATACATACTTTGCTCTGCTTCTTTGTAAACACTTGACTCATTCCCTTTTCTTGAGAATTAGTTACCCAACGTCATTTCTACGCTCCCTGCTCAACATTCTGCCACAACCTGCTATCAGAGTACGTCTGAAAAATTCTCATTGCACCTTCGTCTTCCAGCTGTTTTGGAGTCTCACAACGTTCATGTCTCCTGTAGGTGTTTACATCCTGATAAAACCGAGGGAACCAAAATATGTGCGTTTGCACTCGTGAAAAAACATTTGTCATTTTCCTAGCTCTGTTTTGAAAAGGGAAACAAAACCGTGGAAATTATTTTGGCTCTGAGTCAAATTTCAACTAAAGAATTATGAAACCTATTTCCCCTTCCATATTCTGTAATAAAACTTGGGGAAACACTTCTGTGCATATAATCAGCCAAAGCAAGAGTAATGCACTGTTGATTTTGTATAATTATTTATAATGGTATAATCTTGAAATATGTGTATTTGTGTGTGAGGGAGAATGCATTTGTATTGAAATGTGGGTACACGCGCCCCTATGTGTAACACAGGCATAAATATGGAATCTGTCTGTCACCACCACTCTGCGTCACTGACACTCAACGTTAGGGACACAGCTCTCTTTATGATACCTGACTCTACAGAACTTATCTTTGAACCATTTTTCTAACCGCTGTTTTTCTTTTTTAAGGATTATGTGCTGAGCTCAAAGTTCACCCTTTCCTATTGCATATGGACTATAATTAAAGACGTTTCTCACAGATGGAAACCTTCCTCGGACCCGAATGTTGCTCCTCCTGCTTTTTCGAAACAGTAAAGTCCTGCATGCCTGTGGTGGAGATAGAACTTCCATGCCTGCTTATTTGACAAACTCAATATACCTGAAATTTGCGTTCCTTTGTATTTGTTTTACTTTAGCCATTGTATCCTTTAGAGGCCGAGGGATTGGCTTGTGCTCAGGTTTTGAACTTGTTCACTTAGTTCCTTCGTCTCCTTTTTCCATTTATTAGAGAAAATATGAGACGAGCAGGGAGGTGACTGCAATGGTTACTCGAGGCACATAGAAAGGATATGTGAAGCTTTTCTATAAAGCAAATGCAACAACAGATTCCACTGATCTATTTCTCTAATCATGCCTCTTTCCTAATCAATTAGAGGGAGGATGTCTCCATGACTACAAACTAGAAAACTTACGGTCAATAGGGGCCTATTTTTATTTAGAAAATTCCCTCAAATTGTACAAGCTCCTATTTGTAAGACATACAGGGTAATATATAGCATTCGTGATCAACCCTGGATATGCAACAGGATACCCGGAAGGTAACCAATTTCCAGGTTCTGCTCCTAAAGTTGAGTGGCAGTGACGTAGGTTGGAGGTGACGAAGAGGAAGCTCACGTAGATATGTTTATCATGTTACAAATATGTGTAATCACCCCAGATTACTGAGTCACAATTTCCAAAGGGGAGCCCAGAAATTTGTACTTTTTGAAGCATTCTTTCATCAAACAGGAGGCAATCTGAGCCTCGTTCATGGATTGGCATTCAAGAAAAACAATTCTTAGCTCTTACATTACTACCCATGGCAAGTTTGAATCTCTGTTTAATTGTTACCATATCTTGGCTAAGTGGCCGTCCAGTGCCTGGTGGAAGCGATGAGCAGATGCATGTTCAAGGTCATGCCCTGTGATGGGAAAGCTCATGAGCACATCTCCAGCAGCTCTCAAGTTTGTGGTCCCCACGGTGCCCTTTACAAACTGTGTGACCTTGGCACATGATTTTATTTTTTTTAGCTTTAGTTTCCTTATTTGTAAAATAGGTTTCATAATAATGCCTAGCTCCTAGGGTTATCATCATAAAGATAAAATCAGTTAATGTGCGTAAAGCATTAGAATAGTACCTGGCTCAGAGTATATGCTCAAGAAGTTTTATTCTTGTTTTGATTATTATACTATTGGTTACTCAGGATAAACAAACTCATTTTTGTTTATTTTGAAAGATTTTATCCTAATTTATGATTTAAAAAAAACTGAAGCTCATACAAATCAACTATTTTATTCAGCATTACAGAACTGGTAAGATTTAAAACGAACATTTAAGGCTCGGTGCCTGTAGGGCACCGGCCACATGCACGAGGCTGGCAGGTTGGAGCCCGGCCTGGGCCTGCTAAACAACAATGACAACTGCAACAACAACGACAACAACAAAAATAGCCAAGCTTTGCGGCAGGCGCCTGTAGTCCCAGCTACTTGGGAGGCTGAAGCAAAAGAATCGCTTAAGCCCAAGAGTTTGAGGTTGCTATGAGCTGTGATGCCACAGCACTCTACCGAAGGTGACATAATGGCACTCTGTCTCAAATAAGAGGAAAAAACCAAAAAACCTAACATTTAAATCCAGACCAGAGGACTTCTAGCCCATCCTTCTTACATCTGAGGAAGCGACTTGACTGTGTTATGTGATTAGGGTTCCATACTCTGAACTCTGAGGATGTCAGGTGATGGCTAAAATTACTATTTTCAAAGTCAGGAATTGACATCATTGGATACTTCAGGCAAATAATAATGACAGTATGAGGATGACTTATGAAACAACTATTGGGCCACCATTGTTGGCTCCTTATCAATAAAAGTCACTACACTTAGCATTTAGCAAACTTTGACTCATTTGGTCATTATACAAATCCTAGCTATCTAACCCTAAGTTAGATATTATCCTCCCTACTTATCAGACAGGGAAATTGAGGCTCAGAGTGAATAAACATCTTTGAAAGATTACACAAATAGTGCTTGGGGGAGCAGCTATTCATACTCACAACTTTTGACTCTATAATCTGTATGCTTTAACCCCTCACCTGAGCTGCCTCTCATTGTTTGAAAAGTCTTCCTGATAATGATGCGAAGTCCATGTTCCTGTAGCCATCATCCACGGCTTCCCGTTTTCCTTAAAGTCCTACAGAATAGAAAGCTTAATTGTCTGTGTCAGATTAACTTTTGGGATATTTGGGAAAAGAAATGAAGTCTTAAAATCTCTAGAGGAGACATCCAAGTTCCTTCAATAAATCCACATAATTGGCTGTGTCCCCATCACCAGGGGCCATTCCTTACCCGGCCCCATTTGAGGCCATCCACTACTGAAGTCTAGATTTATATTAGCTAGATATTGTGACATTTTTACACGTCTTCTAGACAGACATTGTGGCCACACAAAGTTTGATCTCTAGAACTGTCCCTAACTGCCCATCAGTAGGCTGAGCTTCAGGAAGGTGAGTGTCACTCCAGCTCACAGGCAAAAAGTGTTGTTCTCAAACAGGTCAACAGAGAGGATTCCTCCTAGGAAGGAGGTCTGTTTTCTGTTTTAACAGGCAACATTATAAAGGAGTTGCTTTGCTTCATTTTGATTTCGATTATTTCTACTTTTGTGGCCTAAAGGTAGATTGCCATAAATCCACAATTAATATTTGATATTGTTGTGCCAGTTTCTTTACAAGCCATGTTTTATTCAATCTTAAACTTTTAACTAGCAAAGCAAGTCATTTTTAAAAGGATGGATACATTTCCTACCCAGATAGGCTATTGATAGAGAACCATTTGGTATATTTGTATTCATTTATATATTTATTTATTTATTTTTTGGTTGGGGCCGGGTTTGAACCCACCACCTCTGGTATATGGGGCTGGCACCCTACTCCTTGAGCCACAGATGCCACACGGTATATTGGTATTTAGATGATAGATTAGAAGCCTGCTTTTACTCTCATCTGGTATCTATCTATAGTGAAAAATGTCACAGTGTCTAACTAAGACAAATCCTACCATTTCAAGTTAAATTGTATTGAGTCCCCTTGATTTCTGAGGACAAATGGATTTAAGGTTCACATTCGTAGTTTTTATTTATTTTATTATTATTATTATTATTTTGGCAGGTTTTGGCCAGGGCTGGATTTGAACCTGCCACCTCTGGTATATGTGGCTGGCGCCCTACTCCTTTAAGCCACAGGTGCTGCCCCATAGTTATATTTAAGTGATATATTGTTGCTCAGGTAATTTCCCTCAGCCCATGTGACTCTTAATAAAAGATTTTACATTTTATATTATATACATAAAAAAATTTTCACCATACAAGACAATATAGTGTTCCTTTTTAAAGATTTAGCTTCAGGCCAGGTGCGGTGGCTTATGCCTGTAATCCTAGCACTCTGGGAGGCTGAGGCCAGTGGATTGCCTGAGTTTACAGGTTCGAGACCAGCCTAAGCCACACGAGACCTTGTCTCTAAAAGTAGCCAGATGTTGTGGCAGGCACCTGTAATCCCAGCTACTTGGGAGACTGAGGCAAAAGAATCACTCGGGCCCAAGAGTTTGAGGTTGCTGTGAACTATGACCCCAGGGGTGACAAAGTGAGACTCTGTGAAACCAGTACCTCAGAATCGTCTTTCTATTTATCAAAAAAAAATTTAGCTTCCTTATTTTAAAATCATATGTAATAGACTCAAATTTCTTTAAAAATATATCATATAATTAATCAGGAAGAACTATTTCATAGCTAAACACTAATATTCATATTTGGAAATCAGTAAGCTATTAGGGGAAAGAATAACATTATAGATCCCAAAATTTTTCAGATTCTTTCTTATTGTCTCATTTCCAGATGATCAGGAAGGTTGGTGTAGGGAACCAGTCTTCTCATAATGTTTTCATGAGATGTATGTGCACAGTGACAAAAACATACTTGGGGAAAGTGTTTGGTGTCCAGGACTTATCTAAACCAAATTCACAACGTTACTAAATAATAAACTCGAAATTATTAATATAAGATCTCTAACACTTCTGGTCCTTGACTTGGAATTAAGAACTAGTACTGCAGAATCTGGCAGTCATTTTTCTATTTATCTGATGTTTGAATTTAACGTTTAATTTACTTCAAATATATTTTTGTACTAGAAACTCCAAGCCTTTGGCATTTCCTAACCTATTCCCAGTGAACAGCTCTCTAGTCTGTCAAATTTTTATTGCTAATGGCACCAGACGAGTTCAATCCACTTCGAATTGGTACCTTTGACCCAACAGCCTAGAATAGGCCTTATTTGATGAATGTCTCCCAGCATCAACTCACCTTCCTCAATGCAGAGCGATTAGTTCAGGCACAAGCATGTGACTCAGAAGGAGCCGGGGAGGAAGAGAGAATCCCAGAGTGTGTGTGGGAACACAGTGTGCTGAAAAGCAGCCAGGCATGAGGGGAAGGCCTGGGAGTCACTGTGTGGGCTACAGGCAAAGCTGAAACTTGGGAAAACTCAGGAAAGAAATGGAGAGCCATGGGAACAAGGGTGATCCTTATTAAGATCTCAGATCAAGCTCCGCTTCTGCCTCTAGCTCTGGACTTCTCAGGTATGTGACCCAGCACATCCATTTTATTATTTCAGCCACCACAGTTCAGGTTTCCTGTCACTTGTGGACAAGGCAACTTTCCTGAGCCTCCAGGTCTCATCAGTCAAGTTGAGCTAATAGTAGGCACTTACTGGGTATTTGCGATAATTAAATCAATAACGTTTGTAAAGCACATGATAAGTACTCGGCATGTGGCAGGCAACGCTTTCATAATGTTTTCCCTTCTTTTCCTCATGTCCTCTGACAAACTTTTGGGTAGTGATGAGTCAGACCAATTCTCGGTCTATCCAGGGAGTTTTCAGGGAAGGGAGTGGTGTGGCACAAGGACTGAGGTCATAATTTAAAAGGCCACGATTCCCAACGGCTCGCCTTAGACCTGGCTGGGCCCTATTGCCTTTCCCGGGGGCTTTTGCCCTCAGCCGTGTTGGTGTCTGTCTGTCTGGTAGGGAAACATGGGCAGCTCTTCACGGTAAGGGACATGAGTGGCTACACATTTCTTGGAAGCTCATTGCAGAGGGGCAAATTTTAAACACCATTTTATTTTCCTAGAATATAAACCTTATGCGACACCATAAATCCTGAGTGCAGATATTTAAAGATGATTCTTGTTTTTGATGAGAAAAATTTCAGAAAATTACAGATCAAGAAGATAAATACTCTAAGCTCTGATCAAAGTTCATATTAACTATGAGGAAATTTTTTTTATTTGGTTATGACAATTTTGGAACCGGAGCTCATTCAAATCCTTACTTGAAAGGCACGTGAAGAAGCAAGAGAATCGCCTAAGCCCAGGATGGGAGGTTGCTGTGAGCAGTGTGATGCCACGGCACACTCTGCCAAGGGCAATAAAGTGAGACTCTGTTTCTACAAAGAAAAAAAAAGATAGGTACGTGAACTGAGGTCTAGAGGGATGAGGCAAATTGTTCAAATCCCACAGCCTGTGAAGGCAGAGCTGGGGCTGCTGACTCACAGTCTAGTGTTCTTTAAATAGATTGTGCTCCAGCCCAGCCTCTGCTTCAAAGTCTCCATCCCACTTTCCATTACAAACCAAGTGTCTGACAGACACAGAAACACCCGTCAAGTCTAACAAGCATAGCTAGTTTTCCCCAAGGTAGCACAATTGTCATCTGTGAGTCAGCATCAGGCCTCTTGGACACATTTCCCAATTGCCACACAGGGACTCAGCCCAACATGTCACAGGGCACAGCTGATGTCTACAGCAGGGTTTTACTACCTCAGGACGCCTGACATTTTGGTGGGATAATTCTTTGCTTAGAAGCAGGAGAAAGAGCAGAGGGAAGAAGGTGCATTATAAGATGGATAGCCAAATCTCTGACCCCAACCCACTAGGTACCAGAAGCACCCCACCAGTTTTGACTACTGAAAATAAACCTTTCAAGAACATCTGCTGTCAAGAAAAGCCTTTTTGCAATGGACGGTACTTAAATCATTTTCTCCCACAGTGCAGTTAAACATAGAGAAAGGAGAGATAGACATAAGATACGAAATACGCTTGGGATTTGGAAAACAGTTTTTCAGGCAAATTAAGAGATTGTTGCTGCCAGGCTCAGTGACTCCAGCCTGTAACCCCAGAACTTTGGGATGCCAAGGTGGAAGGACTGCTGGAGGTCAAGTTCAAGAACAGCCTGGGCAACATAGCAAGACTTCATCAATAAAAAACAAAAACATGAGCCGGTTGTGGAGGCATGCTCTTGTAGTCCTAATTACCCAGAAGGCTAAGACAAGGACGTTGCCTAAGCCTAGGAGTTGGAGGCTGCAGTGAGCTTTGAGTGCTAGATGATAGATATTATGTGTACACACCATTGTAGCTGGTTGTCCAGTAAGTTCAGTAAAAGGAAAAAAGAAACATTAAAAAAAATTAGGGTATACCATGGAATACAATTCTGCTACAAAAAAAGATGGAGACTTTACATCTTTTATATTAACCTGGATTGAGTTGGAACACATTCTTCTTAGTAAAGCATCCTAAGGATGGAGAATCAAAAATCCAATGCACTCAATTCTAATATGAAGGCAGCAGATGAGCTAATGCAAGGGGGGCAAGTAGGGGAATGAGGGGGTGGGGGGAGGGGAGGAGGGGCGGGGGATGGGGACACGGTGTATGGCACCCCTCTTGGAGGCAGGACACAATTATAAAAGGGACTTTATCTAATAAATACAATCAGTGTAACCTAATTTTTTGTACCCTCAATGAATCCCAAACAATAAAAAAATTAAAAATTAAAAAATTAAGAAATCGTCAGCCTTCTGCAGTACACTTTACTAAAATAAAGTACAAATGTGGTTCCAATATTTTCAGTTTCCATCAGTAAATACTTCCTGTGCATAAGAATCTTACCTCATTGATTTTTATTTAAACTCCTAAGTATGTTCAGCAAAACAAATAGACTATTTCTTTACCTGATAGTGTTTTAGGCTGAAAACAAAGACTACACCTAAAAGGGTCTGACACTTTGTTAACTACCATACCAATAAGAAATTCTACATTAGGCCGAGCAAGGTGGCTCACGCCTGTCATCCTTGTACTCTGGGAAGCAGAGATGAGAGGATGAGAGTTCGAGAACAGTTGTGCAAAAGTGAGACCCCGTCTGTGTAGAATAATCAGCTGGGCCTTGTGACAGGTGCCTGCAGTCCCAGCTCCACGGGAAGCTGAGGCCCCAGGACTTTGAAGTTACTGTGAGCTAGGCTGACACTGTGGCACTCTAGCCTGGGCAATAGAGTCAGACTCTGTCTCAGAAAAACCCAAAATTATACATGAAATGAAAAGAAAGACACTTTTAAAGTGGGAAGACAACCGTAATCATGCGAGAGAATGACAATGGAAAGTAGGAGATGTCAAACTGTGTGAGCTACAAATTCCCGCTCACTCCTTTTTCTCCCAGGTCCTTACGGAAGGAGCACACAGCGTTTTCACCGCCAAGTCCCTGCGAGCCCCACATGCTCTGGGTGCACAGTCCCCAGGGAGAAGCTGAGATTAATGACAGAGAGAAGGAAAACCACAAGACGTAGAAATAAGGAAAAGAGAAGCACAAGAGGAAGTGGGAGAAAAATGTACACACAGCAAGAGGGACGTCGGTAGAACTTGTTAGAGAAGCCTAGATCCAATCCTGGATACAATGTTAGGTTAAAAAATTAAATTTAGGCTCAGTACCTGTGGCTAAACGGGCTAAGGTGCCAGCCACGTACACCTGAGCTGGCGGGTTCGAATCCAGCCCGGGCCCGCCAAACAACAATGACGGCTGCAACCAAAAAATGGCCGGGCGTTGTGGTGGGCGCCTGTAGTCCCAGCTACTTGGGAGGCGGAGACAGGAGACTCGCTTGAGCCCAGGAATTGGGGGTTGCTGTGAGCTGTGATGCCATGGCACTCTATCCAGGG
>CAUYRH010064458.1:0-10469 GCA_963574655.1 Perodicticus potto
TTGTGGCGGGCGCCTCTAGTCCCAGCTACTTGGGAGGTGGAGGCAAGAGACTCGCTTGAGCCCAGGAATTGGAGGTTGCTGTGAGCTGTGATGCCACAGCACTCTACCCAGGGCGACAGCTTGAGGCTCTGTCTCAAAAAAAAAAACCAAAACAAAACAAACTAGGTTTGGGGCCTGAACAGGCAGATGAGTAAAACTGCCATTCACTAGCAGAGCAAGTGAGACAGAGGTTGGAGAGGAGTAGGTTGCCAGATAAACAAATTTCAGATAAACTGTAAAAGTACTTTTTAAATGTGTGTCCCATATACTAGCCAAAATCCAAATTTCACTGGGTGTTCTGGTTTTGTTCGTTTGCTTTGTTCTTAAACATGGAAATAATAAGAGCTTTAACATGAGCCACAGTGAGTCTGTGGTGCCACTGAACAGCTGGATAGGTGAGTACAAAGTTTAGAGGAACGGTCCTGGCTGCGGATAAGTATGTAGGAGTTGTCAGCCTAATGTTGATATTTCAAGCCCTGAGACTAGACAGCATTACCAGGAATGTGAGAACAGAGAGGAGGAGTCCAAGGCCTGAGCCCCAGGGCACCCCAGTAGAGTCAGGGGGGACTCTGGCTCCAGAAAGGAAGGAGAAAAGTCAGGAGCTTGTGATGTCCTGGAAGCCAAATGCAGTGTCAAGGTCAGAAGACTCAAATTCATGCAAGGCTGCTGAGTGTTCAGGGAAAAATGAGGGTTAGAACTTGGCCATGGGATGTGGCTCTGAGAACCTAGGCAAGAGCAGTTTGAGGGTGCTATAAGGAGCAAAGGTCTAATTAGAATAAGTCCAAAAGAGGATAAAGAGAGAGAGAATGGAGACAATGAATCAAGGCAATGTCTTGGGAGCAATTTTTCTATAAAGAAATGGAGAGAAATGAGGCAGACACTAAAAGGGAAGTTGGGCTAAGGGAAGTGTTTGGGGATTCTGAAGATGGGGAAATACCAGCATGTTTATTGTATCAAGAAAGATTCAGGAAGAGCAAAAGGTTTATGATGGAGGAGAAAGGTGGCAGGACAAGGTCCTGGTAGGTAAGAAGGGAGGGTGCATGCAGAGAATGGGTGAATCCCAGCGACAGCTGGGAAGAGCCATGTATTACCTCCACTTGAGGATTAAGCAGTGAGGGCAGAAGTTCTGAGCAACTCTGGATGCTTGGGAGGAAGGCCACACTCCAGCCCAGCTCCTGGGACATCATCCCCTCCCCACCCATAGCCCCAGAAAGAAGGTCTAGAGCAGGGCTGGGTGCCCCCACTGTCCCTCTGCCTGCCCCACCTCTCTGCGCGAGGGAGGAGAGTGCTTCCAGCCCAGCCCTCTGCTACAGACACACAAACACAGGGAAACCCCAGCCTGAGAGGAGGGAGGCCTTGTCCACCCCAGTGAGCCCTTGCCTAAAGCCTAGGCATAGCTCTAGACAGAGGGGGCAGCCTGGGAGCAAGACAAGCCTAGGCCATGGCCTGGGCCGGAAGAGGGCGGTGGCAGACTTAGGACCTGCCACCCTTAGATAGCAGGTGTAGGGCCTGAGGGGAGTGGGGGTGGCTGGGGTGGCTGCCAAGGCCTGGTGCAACACAGCCTTGCCCCAAGGCAGGGGGTGGCCTAGATGGCCTCCCACACGTTCCCCTACACAGGGAGCAGAAATGTAGGGTGGGACAAGACCTTAAGGTCCTCGGAGCCTCTCTGAAACAGAGAACTCCTCCAGCTTCCTGGAGAAAAAGCAAAGGCCAGTTATTGGGCGCACTACCAGTGTCAGGAGTGAGGGTCTGGCATCTGGCAGGGTCACAATGGTAGGACCTACACAATGGAATTCTCTAACCACACACCGAGACACCACTACATACCACCACCTCACACACAACCACACACCTGGATGCCCTGCCAAACCACTCCAGCCAACTCTTGTGTGGTTCCCAACCACACAGAGGGCATGCACATGTGTTGTCCTCATTGCCATCCTTAATATACAACTGCCCAGGCTTATAAACACACACAAACACGTGCAGGCAGTTCTCACATATATCCTTGTGCGTACCAGTGTTCACACAGAGTCACCGAGTGTCACTACACTCTGAACTCTGGAGATGCAGCAGGAACGCCATTGCTACCCAATAGCTCCCTGCTCTCCTGAAGGCAGTTTCAGAGACTGTTCTGAAGAGCACCTGCCGAGGAGGTGGGGTGAGGGACCTTTAGGTGGGAGCACCAGGGAACACCTCTATAAAAAGGTGAGAGCTGAATATGGAGGGGGAACCTGCCCAGTGAAGAGTCGGGAGAGAACAGTCTAGGCAGAGGGAACCACAAAGAAAGGCAAACGCCAGAAGGCTGGAGTGAATGTGGCTTGTCCAGGGACCAAAAAGAAGGCCACCGGGACAGGACAGCAGAGATCAAGGGGATGTGAGATGGGAGAAGAGGCAGAACTGGGATGCTTGGAGCCTTGTAGGCCAGTATCAGGAGAGGAAGTTATTAATCTAAGGATAATAAGTCACTGCAAGGCTTTAATAGGGGAGTGGCATGATCTGATTTAGATCATGAAAATGCTGCTTTAACTAGAAGCAACTATGAGAGAAAATTTTATTGCCATTCTCAGAGTGGTTAAGGCATTTCTAATTATGACCAAACCCAGAGGCCATAAAGATAAGATTAATACATTTAACTACATAAGACATGTTTAATTCTGCCTGGTAAAAACTACATATACAAAGTCAAATTACAAGTGTCAAACTACAGTGGGTGGGAGGGATTCTATCTATTTGTATCACAAACAGAAGGTTTTTTTCCTTAATAAGTAAAGAGCTCCTAAGAAATCAATAATAGAGGCAACTGTCCAGTAAAAAAAAAAAAAAATGGACAAAGGCAAAGAATGGTTCACAGAAAATCAAAGGCAATTCTTAAATACATATGTATATATATTTTTTGACGAGACAGAGTCTTGCTCTGTTGCCCAGGCTGGAGTACAGTAGCAGGATCATAGCTCACTGCAGCCTCAAACTCCTGAGCTCTAGTGATCCTCCCAACTCAGCCTCCTGAGTAGCTGGGACAACAGGCACACAGCACCATTATTTTAGAGATAGGGTCTCCCTGTGTTGCCCATACAAATCTTGAACTCCTAGGCTCAAGTGATCCTCCCACCTGTTTTCCAAATCACTAGGATTACAGGCATGAGCCACAGCACCTGGCTCTTAAATATATTATAAGGCGTTCAATCTCACTCATAATAAGAGAAATGCAAAACAAAAGTATACTGAGATATCACTGAAAAAGAATATAAAGTTCAGGCAGCACCTGTGGCTCAGTGGGTAGGGCACCAGCCCCATATATTGAGGGTGGTGGGTTCAAACCCAGCCCTGGCCAAACTGCAACAAAAAATAGCCAGGTGTTGTGGTGGGTGCCGGTAGTCCCAGCTACCTGAGAGGCTAAGGCAAGAGAATCGCCTAAGCCCAGGAGTTGGAGGTTGTGTGTAAGCTGTGAGCTATGACGTCACTGTGCTCTACCGAGGGGGATAAAATGAGATTCTGTCTTTAAAAAAAAAAAAAAAAAAAAAAGAATATAAAGTTCAATAATGGTTTATATTGGCAAGGATATGGGGAAACAAGCACCCTCTTATCTCATGGTAGTGAACATTGATACACCTATGGAAGAAACTGGGCAATATCTATCCAAATTTTAAATAAGCACACAACTTTAACCCAAAAATCCCACTTCTCTATACTATTCGGTTGTTTAAAAAAAGAAATAGCATGACAGCTCTGTATCTATTGATAGGAAGAAATGCCCAATATTTTGATAAATAAAAAAGCAAAGCACAGAAGAGTATGTATAACATACTTTCCTAGGTTAAATGCCAAAGGAAAAATACATGTATAGTTGATTGAACATACACAGATGATTCAAGAATGAAAAACAAGAAACTGGTAACCCTGGTCGGTCTGGTGTTAGGGAAAAGTCAGGCCCAGTGGTGGAAATGTGGGATTATCCATGAATGGATGGTACTTAAGCCTGGAGAGGGAACAGATGAGGCCCTGAGCTATGTTCACATAAGCTATGCAGATGTGAGGCCTCCGAGCTTCAGGGAACCCAGGAGTGTGGTGTCCAGGAAGCCAAGAGAAGAAAGTGTTTGGAGAAGGAAAGAGAGGCCTGTTGTGTCAAGTGCTTCAGAAGATCAAGAGGCGTGGAGATGAGACATGACGATCGGGTGTCCCATTGTGGAGATCTGTGGTGACTGCGGTGACCTTAACAGGCCACTTTTAGGAACATGATAGGGATGGAAACATTGTTCAAATGGATTGAAGAGTAACTAGGAGGGAGGAAGTGGGAAGCAAGGCTTGCCTTGAAATACAGCAGAGGAACGGGGTAGGCAGCAGGGGGCAGAGCCCCAGACCCCCCAGCCATCACTCTCACACCTCCCCTCCCCACACATGCACAGGAGCACCAGCCATCTAGCACTAGTTTTGTTTTGATTTTTGTTTTATTTTTTTGGAGACAAAGAATCTCACTCTGTTGCCCTTGGTACAATGCTGTGGCATTATAGCTCACAGCAACCTCAGACTCTTGGGTTCAAGTGATTCTCCTGCCTCAGCCTCCCAAGTACCTGGGACTACAGGCACCGGCCACAATGCCCGGCTAGTTTTTTCCACTTTTAGTAGAGACAGGGTCTCTCTCTTGCTCAAACTTGAGCTCTCAAACTCCCGAGCTCAAGCCATCCAGCTCCCTCGGCCTCCCAGAGTGTTAGGATTGCAGGCGTGAACCACCACACCTGGCTCAGCACTGGCGTTGAGGGCCACAATCCCAGTGACTGAAAGGTGGCCTCTGCCCTGTGACTTGGCTCTATCCAGAAACAACACTGCTGAAGCCTTTAGAGCTGGCTCTGTCCCTTACTAGCCGGTGACACTGAGCAAGTCTCCTAACCTCTCTGTGCCTCAGTTTTCTCAAAGCAGAAAGGACTGTACCTTCCTTATCTGGGTGCAGTGAAGATATGGGACAGCACTTGGCACAAACACGACTCTGAGCCCCCAGTTCAGCATTAGTTCTGTACCAGAATGAGTAGTAGGGGTGACCATAACTGATCCTCCTACTTTGGGCGCGGGTGGGGGGGGGGGGCGAGTGGGGGCGGTGGTGCATTTTTTGAGAATAAAAGGAGCATCCTTGATTATGTCAGGACTGTAGTCAAACCATACTGTCCTGGGCAAATGCCACCAGTCGTCACCATTATCTCTGTCCACACAGTAAGGACTCAGGCCCCATGCTAAGATCTAGGGAGTCCAGAGAGGCTGGAAAGCCTGGGGTTTCCCGCAGGAAGCTGGGGCCCCCAGAGGCTTTGATTAGGTTCCCAGTCCTGACAATAGTAAGTTAGACAAAGCGTCCTTATCTCTAGAACCCAACCCAGCCGCACCCCCGCCACAAGCCTGCCTGTCTTGGCAGACGGTCAAGAGCACAGGCTCTCACTCTCCCCGCGCCCCCCTCCGCCCCTCAAAGGACCTCCCTCATCCTGCCCTCACCCCTGCACGTCTCCTTTCCAGAACCCGGACTCGCTGTGCCCCCTTCCTGGGGTGGGCGCAGGGTCTTTCCCGCCCCGCCTCGCCAAAGTGCACAGGCTGCCCTCCAGGCCACTGCCGAGGACCCATCCCGCGGGGAGGGCCGGCTCCCAGGAGTGGCCCCACGCAGGATCAAGGTTCTCCGCCAGGAGGGACAGGGCCGGGCCTGGCGCGGGCACGTATGGGTGGTAAACGAGCGTGGGCGCGTCCTGATTGCAGTCCATCCCGCCGCCGAGGCACTTAACAGTTTGCAGAATGCTTCACGCCCCTGAGCTCATTGGAGCCTTTGCAGCAGCCCTGCCCATGGCCACCAGTGCCCCCATTCCACGCGCGAGGAGACTGAGGCTCAGACGCGCCGAGAGCCCCTCGGCAGGTTGGTCCAGGAGCGTGTGGCAGCGTCGGGACTAGAGCGACCCTCTGCGGCGACCGCTCCCGGGTCCGCTCTCCTCCCCACGGCCCCAGGTGTGCGCGCCGCGCGCCTCAGCGAGACCAGCGACCGTCGAGCCCCGGCCCCTGCGCCCTCGCCTCCGCCACCGGCCTCGGGGACTTGGGGTCCCGGCCCCGCGGTGGCCGCGCTGCTGCAAGTAAGTGAAGGAGCTGCCTCCCAGGAGGCTGGGCGCTCCCCTGGCCGGCCGCGGGGCTGGGGCTGGGGCTACTGAGGTGGCGCCGAGGGGGCGGTGGAAGGCTCTGACCCCCAACACTCCTTCTACCCCCATCCCCTTCACTACCCCCTCACACCCCATTCTCGCCCCCCGATTCCGGCCCAAGTAGGGAGTTCCAGCTTTGGGAAGGTTCTCAGACACCCCCTCCCATGTCCAGAAGCTCCCAAGCTGTCTGGAATGGAGCGAAACTGGGGAGGAGGGGGCTCATCCTAAGAGGACATTGTGAGAATGGGGGGCAAAGCTGGGCGCTGCCCTGTCCACCGGCTGGGAGCTGGCTTTGGGGGGCAGCGGAAGGGGGAACCAGAACTGGCTCCACCAGTCCCTAGCCTGGGCTTGGAAGGGAAATTCTTAGCCGGTGAGTCCATCCCTGGGGTGTGTCAGGAGGGACTGGCCAGAGAGCTCTGGGGAAGGTGGAAGGTGGGAGCCCTGCAGGGGGCTGCACCCTGGTAGGCAGCAGCCCCGGGGATCCTCCTCTGCTCAGGGCTGGCAGGCGGGGAGCCAGCCACCACTTCAGCGTCTTGGAACCCTCCAGGTGAGTGCCAGCCTGGTTGGGGGAGGCAGCCTTCTGTAACCCTTACAACAACCCAAGAAAAAGTATAATTATTTCCCTTTGGAGATAAGGAAATAGGGTCAAGGAGAATTCTTGGAAGTTGCCGAGCTAGTGAGTGAATGTTTACCCCTTCAGCTTTTATTGAGTACCAACTATGTTCCCAGCAGCGGCCACTAAACAGAACAGTAGGACCAAGAGCAAGCTGAGGTGGGGGGGTGCAGGGGGGCAGGGACAGCCAGTGAATAAGAACAAAAAGGTGACAAAGACTCTCAAGTGGTAATAAAGCAGAGTTTTTAGAGGGTACACAGTCAAAACATAGCGACCTTCATTCTTTCCAAGTTTTATTTTTCCAATTGTATACACTTTTTTTCCAGTAAATTCTTTCTAATAGAGGCATTTCATACAAAAAAAAAGAAAGAAAAGAAAGAAAAAGAATAAAGCAGAGTGACAAGGGTAGTCTGGGGAGGCCTCTAAGGAGACTGTGTTGGAGCAGAGACCTCTGTGATGAGAAGGAGCCAGCCAAGTGAGGTTCTGGAGGAAGAGCATTCCAGGCAGAGGGAATCAATGCAAATCCTCCCAGTGTGGCTGCAGCAGAATGAGTCAGGGTGAGAGTGGAAGAGAGGAGGGTGAGAGTACAGAATCATTGAATTGAATCACTGAGTCACTGATGCATGTAGAATCATCATTAGACTGTGGAGTGGGAATTAAACAAGGGAGTGTTTTAAACAAGGTTTTAAACAAGGGAGAGCCATGAACCCATATAACAGATTCTAGGGGTTCAGGAGTGGAAGCTGAATAGCCAGTGAGGAGGAAGTCATAGCAATAATATCAGCCAGTGATGGTGGCTTGGAGCAGGGTGATTGCCCCACAGGCACTGTCATGCTCAGAGGCTCAAACCCAGCTCCAGGAGCACTCATCCAGGCATGCAGGCCCACACACGCACGTGGAGAGGTGTGTGCTCTCACACCCTCCACAGCGCAGACACAAGGCACACTCAGGCAGACACACCCGTCGGCACCCTCTGAGTCACTGCAGGACTGGGAAGAAGTGAGATTTGAGGGCATAAACATAGTTCCACCACTATGCCCTGGCAACCAGCATGGCAGGGGCTCCTCCAAGCCAGCAAAGAGAGGAGAGTTATCTCTAGATATTCCCTAGATCTAGTGTCCAGTCAGGAGCCAGGTCATATCCCCCCACAAGCCCCACACACACCTACTGAATGGGAGACCTTGGGCAAGTTATTTCCCCTCCCTGAGTCTCAGTTTTCTCTCTGTAGAATGGGACTCATAACCCCAGCTTCACAGGAGAGTAGCAAGGCCTCCACAAGGTAACAGTGGCAAGCGTCTGTCCCCCAGCAGCAAAGGGAGGGGAGGTGGCAGAGAGCACAGGCCTGGGACCCACGGGCCAGCCCTAAAGCCATCTCTCCTAAGTGAGTGACTTCACCTCTCTCTATACTTCACAGTCCTGAGTAGCCAGCATTTATTGAGCACTTACTATATGCTTTGCAATCACGTGATTATCAGTTTCTTCATCTATAAGTAGCAAGCATAATAATAGTATCCACCTCACAGGGTTGCTATAAAGGATTAAATGAGATCCTTCCCATAAAGCATTTGGCTTCTCACCTGGTTATAATAAATGCTCAGTGATCGGTAATTGCTACCAGCAAATGCACACTCCCTCCCTTCAGCACCCTAGCTCTGTGACTTTGGGCAGGTGACTTCACCTTGGTGTGCCTCGGGTTTCTATCTGCAGCTTGGGAAGAATAATGGTCACCATCTCACTGGGTCATTGTGATCACTGAACAAGTCAGACTCGGAGCGGAGCCTGGCACATAGTAATTGCTCAGTTAAGCTACCTGTTCGTTGACGTCATGGTTCTTCCTCTGATTCCCTCAGGTAGGCACGGTCCCCGGAGCCCCCACCAGCCACCATGGACTGGAAGACACTCCAGGCGCTACTGAGTGGCGTGAACAAGTACTCCACAGCATTCGGGCGCATCTGGCTGTCGGTGGTGTTCGTCTTCCGGGTCCTGGTGTATGTGGTGGCTGCCGAACGCGTGTGGGGAGACGAGCAGAAGGACTTTGATTGCAACACCAAGCAGCCGGGCTGCACCAACGTCTGCTATGACAACTTCTTCCCCATCTCCAACATCCGCCTCTGGGCCCTGCAGCTCATTTTCGTCACCTGCCCCTCGCTGCTCGTCATCCTGCACGTGGCCTACCGCGAGGAACGGGAACGGCGCCACCGCCTGAAGCACGGTGACCAGTGCGCCAAGCTATACGACAACGCAGGCAAGAAGCACGGGGGCCTGTGGTGGACCTACCTGCTCAGCCTCGTCTTCAAGCTCCTCATCGAGTTCCTCTTCCTCTACGTGCTGCACACTCTCTGGTACGGCTTCGGCATGCCCCGCCTGGTGCAGTGCGTCAACGTGGCGCCCTGCCCCAACACCGTGGACTGCTACATCGCCCGGCCCACCGAGAAGAAGGTCTTCACCTACTTCATGGTGGGTGCCTCGGCCGTCTGCATCGTGCTCACCATCTGTGAGATCTGCTACCTCATCTTCCACAGGCTCCTGCGCTGCCTGCATAGGGACAGGCCCCCCAGAGTCCGAGGCTCCAACAGCCGGGCCTCCACCTGCCGCTGCCACCACAAGCTGGTGGAGGCTGGGGAGCTGGATCCAGACCCGGGCAATGACAAACTGCAGGCTTCTGCACCTAAGCTGACCCCAGTCTGACCCTGGAGCTCAGGGTGACACTAGGGCTGCCAGTGGAACAGACAGGGAGGTGCTGCAGGGTGGAGGGTCCTATGCAGGCTGGGTACCCCACTTTGAATTCACTGAGCTATTGAATTTCTGGCTGGGCAGATACTTTTTGCTGCTGGGCACTGGGAGGCCCACTGGAAATAGGTGGCCCACAGGCCCAGTGCCAGCCCTCAGCGGACACAGACTTTTATTTTATTTTACTTTTTTTATGAAATCATAATTGTGTACATTAGTGCAATCATGGGACACAATGTGCTGACTTCATATACAATCTGAAATATCAGACTTTTAAACAAGCAAATTAACTGTATACAAGCTATGCAAGGGGACACTCAGGGCACTCACAGCATGGCTTCTAGCTAACCCAGGAAGAGATGACCAGGCTTCCCTGAGGAGATAATGTTCAAGACAGGTAAGAAGTGCTCCCAAGCTGAGACAACAGGGGCCACAGAGGCCCGGAAGCCACCAAAAAAGTGATGCTTGTCCTGGGCAAGAAGAGCCAGACCAAAAGAGTCTTCCCTCCCTTCCAGGAGGAGCTGCCCAGATTCCTGAGGTGGAGAGGTCTTCCCCTGCAGTGGGAGGTCTGCTCAATAACAGTTTGACCACTTCATGAGCAGAGCTTCACCACACTGCACCTTGAGCTTGGCAAGGTGCTGGAGACACCCAGGGATCCTCCATGTTATCACTCCTCTCAGCGGAGCTCCACCCACTGCAAAAATATCCTGTTCCCTTAGTCTCAGGGAGGAGTGCTTCCATATCTCTCCCCACCGCTGTGCTCAGCCCCTGCTCCCAGGGACCCAAGTGGATGCACTGATGGGAACATCCCCAAGGTGGTTTCCTTGAAATCAATAAAGGCTGCGTTTTATACAGGCTGACTCTGTCCTTGGTTCTTCCACACTCCCACCCACAGGACTCCAAGGGCAGAGAATGTAGCCCTCAGA
>CAUYRH010064460.1:0-15346 GCA_963574655.1 Perodicticus potto
GTGGCGGGCGCCTGTAGTCCCCGCTACTTGGGAGGCAGAGGCAGGAGACTCGCTTGAGCCCAGGAGTTGGAGGTTGCTGTGAGCTGTGATGCCACAGCACTCTATCCAGGGTGACAGCTTGAGGCTCTGTCTCAAAAAAAAAAAAAAAAAAAAGATACATATTCCAGGACAACAGCTGCTTGAGCCAGTAAGCAAGGTGGCCTGGTGTGTGGAAATGCTGATAGATGAACACAGAGGGGACACATGTCCTCACTGGGCCCCAGGTGCCCCTATACAACCATTTGGGAAAGTGGGTACAGGAGGCAGCAGGATGGGTGGATGGCCCTACAGTATAGACCCTGCAATCCCGCATCACCCTGCAGGCTGCTGACCCCCACCCCCTCTGTGGAGGTTTAGGCATATGGAAGTAGGGACCATGGGTCCTGTTCAAGGAGCACTCAGAGCAAATCGGCAGCTGAATGAGTCTCCATCCATCCATTCTTTCATTCATTCCTGCACTGACAGATTCAGCCACTTAGGTGCCCAAAGCAGAATGCCACCCCATCCTCACTCAGAGCTGGAAGTCAGCAGGGGAGTGGCCATGGACAAAATAAGCACCCATCATCATTAGATGTGACTTCAGTGTGACCACAGAGGGACAAGACAGGATGGCAGGCTGAGGCCAAGACAGGCCTTTCCAACAAAATGGCTTGAAGCACATTGGGCCCTTGGAGGGGGTGGCCCCCAGCTTAAGTGCACCCTCTGCAGGATCCTGCTTGAACTTGTCACCGTCTCCTAGGGCCTTCTTTGGGGGCAAGTGCAGTGATTCCACAGGGGCCATTTTTCGGAGGGTGTGAAGCCTGCCTGGAGTGGCTTATCTGTTCTCAAACGAATAGCAGCCAAATAGGTCTCCTATATGTTGCCCTACAATAACAGTTTTATTCTGTCCCAGGCTTGTTTACTTAGGGGCACAATGCTGGATTGTGGTAGTTTCAGAGGATGTGGGTGGGGTCACAGAGTAGCAGTTACAGCTGTAAGAGAGACAACTGAGGATCCAGAATGGCCAGTGAGCAGGATAAGGCCCTTTGCAGAGACCCAGGTCCCCTAGGCCTAAAGTTTGAGGCCTCTCTCCTGGTCCCAGCAGTATGAGAAACAAAAGCCCCATCCCCTCACTTGAGTGCAGGGGACCACACTTGAATCTCTGAGGTCTGCTCCTTCCCTGGCATGTGGGGGACACAGGGAGAGTGGTGCTGCCCCCAGCCATGTGCCACAGCAGCTGCCTGCCTGAGCCTACAGAGCCAGGCGCTGCTCCATTAACAAGCCTTGTGGGCTGTAGCCCAGTGAGTCCAGAGCCCCTGGGACAGAGCTGAAGCTGGGGGTTGGCAATTGGGCTCTGGCAGGAGGCCCCTGACAACACCAGAGGTCTGCCATGTAGAGAGGCTCCCCACAGAAGCAGTTCCCATCTTCTCTGGCCCAGGCCAAGGTCTTAGCTTTGTGGTGCCCTGACCACGGGAACCTCCTCCAGGGCAGGGCCTCTGACTTCAATTCCAGGATGATCTCCATTAAGGAGGCTCGGGCTGGGGAGGGCTGAGCTGTCAGTGGAGGATGGAGCAAGCCTACCTTCCTCCAGGCAAGTGGAGGAGAGGGTCTCCAACATGTGGCCTTTCCATAGGCATTTTCTGGGTGCTCTAGTTCCCTTCCTTGTCCAGTTCTCCTCTGCTGACCCTCCCTCCTGGCCAGCTTACTTCCCAGGCCGCTAAGCCTTTTTCAATGCTGCATAGCTTTTTTTTGCCCTTTGCATAATCTTTCTTATGCTAAGCCTCTCGTTTTTCTTGATCTGCCAGGTGAATGGCTATGTCACTGATATTAACCTTCCCTGCAGTAGTGGCCCTTGGCTCCAAGGTGCCCCCCCAAAAAACCCTTTGTGCTCATGGTTTGACCCAGACTGGCCACCTGTCTGCCTCCGCCAGCTCAGCCCCACTGATGGGCTATGCTCCAGGTCTCTCCTGCCCCCACTGTCACCCACCTCTGCCCTTCTGCTCTCCTTCACTCACTTCTCGTCTCAGTTGGGAATTAAACCGTAGTGGCACGATGCTGTCTGTGCTGGCCCCCTTCTCCACAGGCTCCCTGGACAGCCCCTACCTTCACCTCTGCTCTCCCTGTCTGTGCCCTGCCACCGCTCCCCACAGCTCTGAGAGGCCATTGCAATGGGCCCAGGGGGTGGCCTCCAGGACCGGTCTGCCCTGCCTTGTCCTAAGCTCTCCCAGACTGGGCAGAAGGGAGGCTTTGGGACTTTCTTTCCACAGCTGGGTGGGGGGAGCTGGCTGCCATACACACATGCCCCTCAGATGTTCCTTTATCCTTAGAACCAGTCATCGTGGCCCCAGCATCTCACTTGCTCAAGGACTTGTAGTCTTTCTCGGGTTAAGAACCCCCAGTCTGCCCCTGGCTGAGTGTACCCACTGAGCATAGTCTCTTATATAAGTCCTTTACATAGCCCTCTGCCCGGCTTATTTACTGCCCTGGATGAGCTCCTGGAATTAAGGCTGTTAGGCTCTGAGGGTAGAGTCTGGATCTGCCCCGGGCTTGGCAGAGGCAGGACATCGTGCAGGAGTGAGAACCCTGGTGCTCCAGAGCCTGCTGTTTGGACTAATCACTTCTACTCCTGACATCTCAGCATCCCTACCTGGCAGTTTCAGTAGATCTGCTAATACTCTGTCATTCTCCTGCCTGGCAGAGGCATTTTGCTATTTCTTTCTTTCTTTCTTTTTTTTTTTTAGACAGAGCCTCAAGCTGTTGCACTGGGTAGAGTGCTGTGGCATCACAACTCACAGCAACCTCCATCTCCTGGGTTCAAGTGATTCTCCTGCCTCCGCCTTCCAAGTAGCTGGGACTACAGGCGCCCACCACAATGCCCAGACATTTTTTGGTTGCAGCCGTCATTGTTGTTTGGCGGGCTCGGGCTGGATTTGAACCCGCCAGCTCAGGTGTATGTGGCTGGCGCCTTAGCTGCTTGAGCCGCAGGCGCCAGGCCTATTTTGCTATTTCTGACATTTCTCAGTATTTACCATTAGTTCCTACTAGCTTTATGGATTATGTTAAAAAATGTTTTGTGCTTCTTTTCTGATTATAAAAGTATAATAAGCTTATTGCAAAAAAAATAAATAAATAAAATAAAAAGAAAGAAATTGAAAAGCACAGAAAAGCACAAAGAGGAATAAAGCAGTAAAGTCCACCCCAGAGGTGATCACAACCCATGCCAAGATTTGCTCCCTTCTCACTTCATGCACAGACTCAGAGAGCCCTGGTTTCTGCCCTGGACTGCGACTCTGCCCCTGCCTTTCTAGATCAGTTCCTGGTGGATGTTTTTGTGAGTTGCAGCTCCCACCTCCTGCTCTTGATAGATGTTGAGGAACCCTGGAGCTACCCTGGCTGGACTTGCCCCACTGGCTTCTTTTTTAGGGCTCTCCAGCCCCAGATGTTTGCTCATGGCATGAACTCTCATCCAAGACAAACTTTATAGAGGAGAACAGGCAAGACCTCAGATCCCAGACTGACTTTGAGCCAAATCAGATCACTGGCAACTTTCTCGGAGCCCCCGTGGGGAATTCGGGAGGAAGAGCCATTACAGTAAATCATGGCTGCCTCAGAAGAGCCCATGACTTTCTACTGGACTCCCCTGTTCTTGTTCCCCGAGTTTTCTCCCCTCAGCCAGCACCTGTCTTCCAACGACAGAATCTTCTGTCCTTCACCTCCCTGGCATTGAGGGGGCCTGAGATACCCAGCCACGGCTCCGATCTCTCCTCTCAGTTACCTGGGTATGGGAAAGACGCAAGGACTGGGATTGGAGGAACAGAACCATGGGAAAATCTTCCCCAAGCCTGAGCAGTTCCCAGGGGCTATGAGTGCCTCCTGTCTCAAGGAAAACCTCAGAGCAACCTGGGGGCATGTCTCAGGACTCCAGGTGCCTGCCTTCATAGGGCAGGTAAGAGAGGCAAGGTTGTGCCTTGTGTTTTTTCATCACGGAGCCCTGATTGGCAGAGAGAGACCTGCCAATGTTGCAGACAGCAAACACAAGACTGGCACCCCCAGGCCTGCCAGGCTCCACTCCAGGCTCTGGGGAGAGTGATGTAGGACACTGGGTGGGTCTTGCCCATTCCCTCGCCTCCCACCACAGAGAAGCCCAGCAGTCCAGGACACCAGAGGCAATAGTCCTGCCTGCGCTGCAGCAAATGTGGGCAGTCTCTGCCTTCAAGGTCAGCAGCAGGTTGGCATTCTAGGAAGTGACTTTGGCGCTTGACCCTAGCAGTCCTGAGGTTTGAGTGTAGCCCTAAACCCACTCTCATGGCCTTACAGCACACTCTCCCTCTCTCTCTTGCCTTCTGAAGGCCAAGTCAGAATGTTCTACAGGGGAGAAGGTGGCCTTCTTGGTCTCCTCGCCCTTGCTGTCATCAGCCACACTGTGCCTGACACTCCTGCCCATCCCCAGCTTCCAGGGATGAGGACACATTGATTGGCTCCCACCCAATGCAGGCACTTGCCCCAGACACTGGCAAATGTTCCGTGGGGTCTCTCTCCTTCCAGCTAAGGTTCTTGCCCCATCCCCTTCCTCCATCCTCCACCACTGAGCCCATGTACCATGTTCTCTTGCCCCCTCACCCACTCTCCCCATAGGAGTAACTGCCGTGGCACAGACAATGAGGCTGTATTGATTAGTACAATTCCTGGGCACCTCCGGCCCGTCTCCCCGGGAGCTAGGACAATGCAGCTTTGATACACAGAGCAGATTCTCAGCAGGTCCTTGGGCCAGGGGAGCCCTCACACCCCCACTCTCCTCCCCCTCACCCCCACTGTACAGCCAGCTCTTCCTGCACTCTTTTGCACAGTTGCAACTTTCTGGGTCACTTTTGCTGGTGTCTGTCTCGCTCACTGACTGTGCCTGCCCCTCCCTGGCACGGACCACTTAGTCCCTCTCCCCACCCTGAGCCCAACCTCCATGCCTGCCTGGCACCAGGGAGGAGGCTCGACCTTCTGGAAGGTGACTGACCTGTTCTGGGGAAGAGGGGGCCACAGGTCCATGAGCTGCAGCCATCCTGGGGCAAGCACTCAGAGCCCGCATGGGTTGCTCATTCACACCTCTGCCAGCTCCAGCGACACTGACGCATCCCCTGCCTCTCCCACTGCCCGGCTGGGCAGCATCAATTACTTTCACCTCATCTCCTCCCCAAGCTCTGCCTCCCCTTCCCGGCCCTCCCCCTCTCGCTAGTCCCTATGCAGCCGGGTGCTCCAGAGCTGCAGAGTGAGGCATGGGGTTTGTTGTGTTTTTCCCTTGTTCCCAGCAAGTTACTGGAACAAAACACACACACACACACACACACACACACACTGTCACTCACAACCACAGAGTAGGGCAGAGTGAGTGAGGGAGAGAGTGAGAGGATAGCTCACTCTACTCCCAGAGCTGGCCTCAGGGCCCCAATGTTGCCTGAGATTATAGGCCTGGCTCTGGGTGGGCTCCTGGTGGGCCAGTTGGGTGCCAGGTGAGTAATGAGCTTGGACCCATTTGGTACCAGATGGGAATGGGAAGGAAGAGGAAAGGCATATCCACGGGCCACAACCTGAGCACCTCAGACTTCTTAGAGGGGCATGGGTTAGGTGTACCTACCCTATAGAACTGGGGACCCCCGACCAGTTAAGATGATGGGAAGTCCCCATAGTAGAAGGTGACTAACCAGGCAAGAAAGCTTTGGCCTAGTGAACTACCGCATCTCCTGCCTAAAGAAAGACGGCGTTAGCCAAGAAGGTGGTCACCACAGAGTCCTGTAGTCCCAGCTACTTGGGAGGATGAGGCAAGAGGATCACTTAAGCCCAAGAGTTTGAGGTTGTTGTGAGCTATTAAGCTATGGCACTCTACCCAGGGTGACAGAGTGAGATTCTGTCTCAAAAAAAAAAAAAAAAAAAAAGATAATACAAACCAGTGGCCACAAGTGTTTCTGGGCTGGGAATTGATGTTGGCAGAAGGCCTGACACAGGTAGATTGTTTTTTTCTTTGTTTTTTTTTGAGACAGAGTCTCACTTTGTCTCTGTTGGCAGAGTGCTGTGGGGTGACAGCTTACAGCAACCTCAAGCTCCTGGGCTCAAGTGATTCACTTGCCTTAGCCTCCTGAGAAGCTAGGACTACAGGCGCTGACCACAATGCTTGGCTATTTTTAGAGACTGCAGCTGAGTCAGTGGGCTAGAGGGCAGGTGGGGAGGAGGAAGGAGGACAGGGCCCTATGATCAGAGAGGAAGCCTGAGGAAAGGATCTTGCTCTGGCCCAGGCTGGTCGAGAACCTGGGAGCTCAGGCAATCCATCCACGTTGGCCTCCCAGAGTGCTAGGATTACGGGTGTGAGCTACCATGCCAGGTCTCAGGATGACATTTGTTAAAAAAGGCACAGGCTGGCAGCAGTGCCCGTAGCTCAGTGGGTAGGGCCCTGGCCAAGGCTAGAGGGTTCAAACCCTGCCCAGGCCAGCTAAAACAACAAAGGCAACTGCAAAAAAAAGAAAAGAAAAGAAAAAAATAGCAGCTACTTGGGAGGTTGAGGCAAGAGAATCTCCTAAGCCCAAGAGTTTGAGGTTGCTGTGAGCTGTGATGCCACACAGCACTGTACCGAGGGTGACAAAGTAAGACTCTATCTCAAAAGAACAAACAAACAAAAAAGACACAGGCTTTAGAGTCACCCAGATCTGGATTTGAGCCCCAGCTCAGTCAGTTTCTTACCACATATAAGTTTAGGCAAGTAACTTAGCATGCCTGGTCTCAGTTTCTTCATCTCTAAAATAGGGATAACAGCTGCCAATCATTGAATCTAGTGAGCATTAGTAATAGTAGTAATAGATAAGACATTTTAACTGCTTGCTACCATGATGTAGCTATATTATTATCTCCACATTTGGGGGAAAGTAGCTCAAGCAAGTCTCCTATGGATGGCCTCAGATCTCGCTGACTCAGCTGCTCACTGAGCCAGCCTCATGCAGCCTGGTCCCCAGACACACTCCCCTGACTTCCTGCAGGCACAGACTGAGGGCCAAGGCACTGGTGGGGCCACTGGCTCCAGGAAGGCTCAGTCACCCATGATGCCCAAATGCTCACTTCCACCCAGGGTGGGCTCTGGGCTCTGGCTGCCCTGGCCTGGGCTGGGTGCCCAGAACAGGCAGCCCTGGCTGGATGGCTTTCCCTGGCTCTGGCCATGGGGACAGGAGGCGGCGGCAGCCCAGCTGGGCCCTGGCCGTAATGAGGCCTCATTAGCGGGATCCAGCTGCTCTAGCCCCACTTAGGGAGGCCAACTCTCCAGCTCCCGCCTCTGACTTTTTTAAATAAGAGTGGGCATGCTTCCAGAGGGCCAAGGAGTCTAGGGGCTTTGCTGTCCTCTGTGACTCTGTAGGGAAGGTCCTTCTGAGCTAGGACTAAGACGTGGGGGATGGGGGAGGGCTGTGGGGAAGATGATTGGGGAGGCCAGACCACAGCTGAGTGAGTAGGCTAGAGGTCAGGTGGGGAGGAGGAAGGCAGACAGGGTCCTATGATCAGAGAGGAAGCCTCAGGAAGGCCAGGCATTCTCTTCTCGATCTAGATACTATCCATTTCACTGAGGAGGGAGTAGCTGCACATCTAGAATTAGTGCAAGGTCATTACTCAGGATGTGCTGGCTAGGAGAGTATCTCTGGAGTGCTGGGCCTTATATAAGGAGGTGCCCACTGTGTGCCAGTCCCTGAGCTAGGAGAGCACCTACTGTGTGTTGAACATTATGGCTAGGACAGTACCTACTATGTGCCAGGACCTGAATCAGCAGAGTGCCCATTGTGTGCCAGGTCTAATGGTGTAAGAATACACACTGTGTGCAATGCAAGTCTAATGCTGAGAGCTCTCATTTTGTCAGACCCAGGCCATGAGCCCCATGATGTGCAAGGTCTTGCACTAGGTGAGGGCATGTAAGGGGGTTGAGGTTGCTGTGAGCTATGATGACATAGCACCCTATTGAGAGCAACAAAGTGAGACTGTCTCAAAAAACAAAATTGAAAAAAATTCTGGGGCCAGGTGCTGTGGCTCACGCCTATACTCTTAGCACTCTGGGAGACAGAGGCAGGTGGACTGCCTGAGATCACAGGTTGGAAACCAGTCTGAGCCAGAGAGACCTTATCTCTAAAAATAGCCGGGCTTTGTGGTGGGTGCCTGTAGTCCACCACAACTACTTGGGAAATTGAGGCAAGAGAATTGCTTGAGCCCAAGAGTTTGAGGTTGCTGTGAGCTATGATGCCACAGCACTCTACTGAAGGTGACAAAGTGAGACTCTGTCTCAAAAAAAAAAAAAATTCTGGCTCGGCGCTTGTGGCTCAATGGGCTAAGGCGCCAGCCATGTACACCTGAGCTGGCAGGTTCGAATCCAGCCCAGGCCCTCCAAACAACAATGACGGCTACAACCAAAAATGGCCAGGCGTTGTGGCGGGAGCCTGTAGTCCCAGCTACTTGGGAGGTGGAGGCAAGAGACTCGCTTGAGCCCAGGAATTGAAGGTTGCTGTGAGCTGTGATGCCACAGAACTCTATCCAGGGTGATGCTTGAGGCTCTGTCTCAAAAAAAAAAAAAATTCTGTGCCAGGTGAGGACTCAATGTGTGCCCAGCCCTAAGCTGAATGAGCACCCACTGTGGGCCTGGTACCATGCCATATGAGTGCCTATGGGGTGGCAGACTCTCTACTAAAGCTGTGTTCAATGTTTGCCAAGTCTGTACTAGTTGAGCATTTGCTATATGCCAAGACTTAGGTAAGGTGAGTGCCCCAGGGAGTAGTAAGCCCTCTATGAAGGGAGTGCCCAATATGTGCCAAGCCCTGTGCTTGGTGACATCCTAGCATGTGCCAAGACTGTACTAGTAATTGATCACTTGCTACCTGTCAAAACACAGGCTAGGTAAGTACCTACTGTGAGTACCCACAGGACAACTTGGAAAGGTCTTTGATGGATGCTGCAGACAAGAGCTGTCTAAATCCTCACATCAAAGCATAAGAGAACAGGTTAGGGCGGGGAGCCCCAGGTGGCTGGTGGTGCTTGCAAAGCTTTCTGGGATGTAGATACTCTGGCACCCACAGTCCTAGTATGAGTGACTGCTGTTACTGATCACAAGGCCTTCTGGTGATCGAAGCAACCAGTGTGCTCAAAGACATGGGAAGAGGCCAACGAGACTCACCAAGGCCTCAACTGCCCAAGACTCTGTATGAGTGGGGAGCAGCACAGGGTTAGGGGACAGAGGTGGCCAGCCTGGGAACTGAGATGGTAAGGTTAAAGCTGAGCCAGTGGGGACTCTCTTGCCTCCTGTCCTGGCTCCCCTCTCCTCCAGCCCCTTGTCCTCTGAGACCCAGGCAGCCCTGCCCTGCATGTGCAGAGGCTCTAGGTCTCCATGGAAAGACCACTCCACCCATCCCCTAGTGCCCCCAAGCGTCCCAGCTGCTCCCAGGCTTGGAGGCACCCTGGCCAGCTGGGTTCTTGCACAGCCCTGTCCTAGGAGCTGCTGAGGCGTGAGGGAGGCAGCTGAGCTGGCCTGGCAGAGACCATCTGGGCTGGGAGTACAGGGAGGGACACGTGCAGCAGGCATGTGGGTCTGGGCACGTGCTGGGAAGTAGCTTGCTTCTCCGTGGGGCACCTGCTCCAGAGCCCGGCAGAGGCTCCAAGGATGACACAGGGCATCTGTCAACACTGAAGAGGCCTAAAGGGCCAATGTCCTCACATCCAAACCTGGGGTAAAAGGGAAATGGAAGTGAGGACCCCATGGCAGGGGCCAGCTGCCCACTCCCAACATGTCAGTGCACAAACAGGACAACTTGGGAAGGTCCAAGTGACATTGGCTTACATGCACACCCCTCAACATCTTTTCTTTTGACCTACCAAGGCATTGAAAGTAGGAGCATGTTAGAAAGGCACCCCCTCAGCCATTTGCCCTTAGGACTACACAAACACCTAGTAAGTCCTGACTTAATTCCCCATGCTAGTTGAGATGGGGCTCGGCAGGGACCAGCTGCCAGTGTACCTCAGAGGCTGTGTCCTGGAGACAGGCATTGAATGCAGGCAGCTTCACTAAACTGGGACCCAAGAATAGCCCAAGGTCATCAGCAGAACTGAAAGAGGCAGGAATAGAATCTCCAAGCAACCACTGGGGGTGCCCATGGGACAGATACTATAAGCCTCAAAGGCAGCAGTAGTGGGCAGAAGCCAAAGGGCAGAGAGCAGGGAGGAAAGTAAGCCCCAGCTATCTTTAGGCACATCGTGGTGCTGGGAATGAGAGTCCCAAGGCAGTATTCCTGGCCACAGATAGGCCGGCAGGGTTGGCTGGCAGAGCACAGGGTCTGGGAAGCCCAGCTCAGGCAGAGACTTTGGGACAGTGGGACTTATATCACTCCTGCCTATATGTCCCAGTCCTTCCAGGTCACCCCAGAGAATGAAGAGCAGTTAGAGAACTCAGAGAGATTCTTAGGTTTCACGAGGCTCAGAATCTCCATGGTAGGACAGAGCCACACCCCCACTTCCTAATAATAGCCCCATGTATATTCTAAGACTTCTCTGGGAAAGGTGGGGTCATGTTTGCGTGCTAATACAGGATCCACCCCTAGCAAGTGTCAGGTCCTCTGTCTGTGCCCATTTCTGAGCATCCATGGTTCATTCAGACTGATTCCAACCAGGAGGGGCCAGATCAGAGCAGGCTTGAGGGAGTGAGTGAGGGGATGGATGCTGGGGGTTCAGAACAGCGTGAGGTGAAATATCCTGAACCCCAAGCAGGACCACCCCACTTTCTCTCCCAAACCATCTCTTTGGAGCAAGTGCTTTGAGTTCAGAAATCTTTGGTGAGAGATAGGGTTTTCTGGGGGGGAGGACTCAGCAGAGACCCCAGGTCAATCAGTCTTTCACTGAACAAAAAAAGCAACAGGAAGGAATTGACGGGGAGGGAGCTGCTGAAGGGGGGAGCATACTTAGTCACTGGCTTCTTTGCCTGACAGCTGACTGGTCTAGCCTGTCCCTGAAGCAAGGTCCCAAGAGAGGAAGTACAACCACTGCCCTTTGGATAGGATCTGGCATCTTTCTTTTCCCCCGGGTTCCTCTTAGGTGCTGACCTGCTCCATCCACCAACCAGTCTTGCCCCCCCAGGCCCTTCTTCCTCATGGGGCCTTACCACCCCCTCTGCTGTGCTCTGAGGCTGAGGGCAACCATGACTTGGGGAAGAGTAGAGTGAGATTAATTGAAACCCAGGAAGGGACCAAGGACCCCTGACCAGCACAGAACACTCCCTGAGGCACAGGATGAGAAGAGGGTGGGGGTCCTGAGGCCCAGCCCTAGAACAGACCTGGGTGTCCTGCTATTTTCTCCTAGAGCACCTCTTGTGACAAGGATGGGAAGTGCACCTTTTGCCTTCTGGCAGGCCTTCATGGGGTCTGTGGCAGAATCTGCCCAGCCGTGAGCTTAGAGCCTGGTGCTGTCTAACCTGCTGGGTGAGGGGCTGCCTGCCTGGGCCTGTGGCAGCTTGGCACTCAGAAGCCCTGGCAGTGCCAAGCCAGGCCCATACACAGAGCCCCCTAAGTCCTCCTGTCATGGCAAGCAGTTGGAGGGATGCCCCATGGGGGGGCAGTGCTGCGACTTCCCTTCCTTCCTGTAGTCTGACCCCTGTACTCACCAGCATCCCTTTGGCACCTTTTCCTACCATGGTGGCAGTGCGTTGGGGCTCTGAGAACCCAGATCACACCAATAAGCTCTGCTTCCAGCACCTTTCAGGACACTGACAAGAGCTGTGGAGAGAGAGCATAGGGTAAGGTGAGGACCTGGCCCAGGATGACAGGGGAGATCATGTGTGGCCATACACCACCTGCTAGCAGCCCTCACTGGCCTTCTGTTCTAGCCCAGCTTCTCTGCCAGGTCCCTTCCATATCTCCTTTATGGATGGCTTTCTGATCCAGCTTCTTCTCCCAACATTTCCCCTGGATCTCTCAATCTCCAGGCTTCCTGTCCCAATGGGCAAAGACCTATTTTTGACTCTCCAGATGCCCAATCCTATAAAACAAAAAATGAACACAGAGCTGGGATGGAGTCCAATTGCTTCATCGTCTGTGTGAATGGCTTCAGCCTTTCCCCAGGAGGTAAGTCTGCTTGGATCAGCACATGCAGCCCTCCTCAACCTCAACCCAGCCAGGCAGCCAGGATAGCCCTTCCCCATCCTGGTGTCACTCAGCATGAGTTCTAGGGCAGCTGGACTTGTTCTGTCACTCACTTAGACCTTAAACTCTGGGCAGGGCAAGCACCCCTGTGTAGTCACACCTCCTTGCTTGCTCACAGGCTGACCCCTCTCCTACAACCCTTCCCTTCCGTTCACGAGGTGAAATCCTTTAGGATCAGGCTCTAATACCACCTCTTTCTGTGGCCTTTCTTGACACTGTGCTCCACCAGAATGAACAAATTGCTTCCTCCTTTCTGTTTTGTGCAGACTTCTACTAGCATCCTTATCTCATACTACATTTATTTGCTTATAAGTTTGTTAACCATGAGTCAGTGAGTTCCCTGAGGGTTTGGGACTGTGTTTCATTTACCCTCTGAGCCCAGCACCTAACACTGTGCTTAGCTTGCAAGAAGCGTTGATTGAATTGAATTAAATGGGAATGGGAGAGGCAGAGGACAGGGAATGAGGGCTCTCCGCTGGCTGGGATCCTGAAGGCAGCACTTGAGAGGCAAGGTAGGGCTGGGGCCTAGAGGGAGCACCACAGCAGACAGGACTGAAGAAGGTAGCTTTTGACAGGCCTCAAGAGAGATCGATCTTCACAGTGCCTTATAGAAGTCTCTGGATGGGAAGAAAACCCTGCATCAGTACAAGGACATTCACCCTCCATAGGGCAAGGAATTTGGCTTTGCCTCTGGAACCTTCCCTACCTTCCTGGGAAACAGGCTCTATTCCAAAGGCTGTTCTGAGCTACTCTGCCCCACCCACAACCACCTGTCAGGGCCACCTCTCACCCACAAGCCCAGGAAGTCACCTGAAGGCTTTAGGAGAGATGAAGAGGAAGCTCTTTGCCTATGCAAATCAGCCCTTTGCCCTGGTGGCTTGGTCTCCTTCAGAGATTTGTCCTCAGGGAAGGGGCAGGGTGGGAGGCAACTTGTAACCTCTTAAAGGTTGGCTGGCCTGTCTCTCAACACAGTCCTCCTAAAGAGGTCCCTACTCATGGGTTTGGTCTTCTGGGGGCAAGTAGGAGAATGGGTTATGTTCCCTCAGGTCACACCCTCTTCTCACTAGCCACCCTCTCAACACAGTAAACCCTAGATTTGACTTCTTTAAAGCCGCCTCTCTTCAACCAAGGAATGATAATGACAGTGGTGATAGTAATAACAGCAGATGAGCCAGCTCAAGGGCTGGAGATTATCGTACCTTTGGGTAAGGTGAATTGAGGACACTGTCCTGGAACTTAGGCTTCAGAGTGTTCTCACCCAGGGTATCCTGGGGTTCATTCATCTGGCAGTGTACAGTGGAAGGATGGACCCTCAGAGGTCGAGTGCCTTGCCTGTAAGTGCCTGAATGAAGACCTGAATGCAGCTTTTTGAGACTTGCCTTCTGTGACTCTGAGGGAACCCATCCACACCCAGGCAGTCACTAGAGTCTGTTCCGGGCCAGGTCCGGAGCACTCTCAGGTAGCTTATGGATCAGTGGGGAAAAGACTGCTTTGTGGCTGAGAATGAGTTGAATATAAAGCTTTGCTGCTTCACCTCCCTTTGCCATTTCTGTCAAATAGCCCCATCCACTCACAAAATACCAACTGAACATCCATGCTGTGGCAGCCCTCTTCTTGGAGCTGAAGATCCACAATTCCCAGGCCCCAGACCTGCCCCTTACCCTTATATGGGCCACCACTATCAGACAGCAGCCGGTCAGTCAGTTTAGTGTATGATAAAGAGCTCAGGCTCTGGGATCTGGTAGGCTTGGCCTGGATTTCTGGATCTGACACTCACCAGGTATGTAATTTCCAGCAAGTCACTTAAACTCTCCAAATCTCAATTTTCTCAATCTGGAAGATGGGGCTAATAATAACTCCCTTGTAAGTTTTAAAGTTTCTGCCTTATTTTTGTCCCTACCTCTAGTCCTCCATATTTTCCTGCCCTGCAATCCATTAATCTCCACAAAGCTCTAAAAATCCTGATTCCCTCCAATAGTTCTCCACAGCCAACAGGATATAGCCTGAACTGCTTAGAAGGCATTTAAGGCTGGCCACAATTAGATCCATTTATTCCACAAATATCAACTGTAGGTCTGCTCTGGGCCAGGCCTGTGCTAGGCACCAAGAACTCAAAGGTCTCTTCCCTCCTGTAGCTTGCAGGTTAGTGGGAAAGAATGAAACTGATGATTCAAATTTAAATAATTATAGACTAAGATAAAGGGTGTGAAAGGGAAGAGCCTTTTATGAGACTCTAAGGCAGGGAGGGCCTGGCCTTATCTGAGCCAGAGGGCTTCCCGGAGGAAGTAATGTTAAAGGAGCCACAGGAGGTAATTAGGCAAGTGGTAATAGTGAGGGGAAAAAAAGGAAAAGAGAGATTCAAGCAAATGAAATATGTGAAAAGGCTTTGAGGCTAGAGCTCAGCCAGCCAGGGAGAAAGTGCCTGAAGATGGATATGGAAACCCAGCCAGGGCCTTTGGGTCTGGATTTTGGTGTTCATCCTGAGGGCAATGGTTGCTACTAAAAGCTTTTAAGCAGAAGATCAACTTGGAGGAGCAACTGGTGCAAACTGCATTTTGAAGACACCACCCTAGATGCAATGTGGAGAAAGGACTGGAGGGAGGGAGAGTGGAAATCTATTAGGAATGGGTCAGGCAGAAAGGTGGATGCGGCTTGGATCATGCAGATGATGAGAGGATGAGAAGCGCAGAGATTTGACAGAAATACATATGGGTATGCTATGGGTAGTGTAGTGGGACTCAGCGATGAATTGGACTGGGGGGAGCTAGTGAAGGATAAAGAGGGTGTCTCTGGTTCGTGCTGGTGCCAGTCGCAGAGAGAACGCCGGTTATGTTGCAGTTTTGGAAGAAGCTGATGAGCCAGGTTGGACAAGCCATTTGAACTGCTTGTGAGCTGCCTAAGGGCAGATGCCAAGAGGGCAGTCACAGGACTATGGCCCAACTTTACAGTCTCATTGCTTGGTGTCTTTCTTTCTTTCTTTCTTTTTTTTTTTTTGAGACAGAGCCTCAAGCTGTCACCCTGGGTAGAGTGCTGTGGCATCACAGCTCACAGCAACCTCCAATTCCTGGGCTCAAGCGAGTCTCCTGCCTCTGCCTTCAAAGTAGCTGGGACTACAGGCGCCCGCCACAACACCCGGC
>CAUYRH010064463.1:0-12869 GCA_963574655.1 Perodicticus potto
GGCGAAGCAACTTGAATTCTGTATTAAGAAGGAAACTCCTCTTGGTGTGTGCCACACCTTTTGGGGGCAAAACTCAATTGTAAGAGGGACTTTACCCAACAAATGCAACTAGTGTAACATGGTTTCTTGTACCCTCAATGAGTTCCCAACAATAAAAATAAATAAATAAATAAATAAATAAAAAATGTAGAAACAACCTAAATGCCTACCAACCCAGGACTGGATTAACAAACTGGTATTAAAAAGATGGAGACTTTGCATCTTTTGTATTAACCTGGATGGAGGTGAAACACATTCTGCTTAGTAAAGTATACAAGGATGGAGAAGCAAGAATCCAATGCACTCAATTCTATTATGACGAAAGTAAAAGATCTAACACAAGGGGGGATGTGGAGGGGAACAGAGAGGGGAATGGGGTCATGGTATATGGCACACCTCCTGGTGGCAGGACACAATTATAAGAGGGACATTACCTAAAAAAATAATAATAATAAAATTGCAGAGAAAGAAAAAGAAAAATTTATGGAAAAAAATAGAGAAAGACCAAAATACCCGGAAGTATATTTTGCAAGGTGTGCATGCATCTTCAAGGAATTCAAGAAGTTTACTAGAGTTAAATCTCTGAGATGTATAAGAAATAAGATTTCATTTGCTGTTTATTTCACATTGAGTTTTCAATGTGGGGTTTAGTCATGAAATAGTCAAGGATGTTGTGCTTTTAATAATTTGTTATTTTTAGTTACTATTGTACATATATATATTAGTTGTCCATATCCATGGGGGTATATGTTATATTTGATATAAGTATAGCATTGTAATAATCAAATCAGCCACCATTAAATTATGAAGAAAAGAAGAAGCAAATTCAAAAATTTCTTTAAACAAATGCAAATGGAAATACAGAATACCCAAACCTATGGATTACAACAAAAATCGTAATAAGAGAGAAGTTTCTAGCTATTAAACAACTACGTCAAAAAAGTAGAAAATCTTCAAATAACGTAACGATGCATATTAAAGAACAAGAAAAACAATAGCAAACCAAATACAAAATTAGGAAAAGGAATAATAAGGATCAGGGTAAAAACTAATAAAATTGAGACAAAAAATTATAACATTAAAATGAAAACTTGGTTTTTTAAAAATATATACAAAATGGACAACCCTTTAGCAGACTAAGAGAAAAGACACACATAAAATTGGAGATGAAAAGAGAAATCACAAATGATAACACAGGAAATGAAAGACCTAAAAGAAATGGACAAATTCCTACACATATACCACCTACCAAGATGGAACTATGAAGGAATCCAAAATCTGAAAAGACCAGTCACAAGTAACAAGATAGAAGTAATAGGAAGTCTCTCAAAGAAAAACCCCAAACTCAATGGCTTCTGTGATGAATTCTACCAAGCACTTACCTATAATAAACCAATCCCACTCAAACTATTTTAAACAATTGAGAAGGAAATACTTTTAAACTCATTTTACAAGGCTAGTATCAACTGATACCAAAACCAGACAAAGCCATAACAAAAAAAAATACAGTCCAATATTTCTGGTAAACAGAGATGAAAAAATCCTCAATAAAATACCAGCAAACTGAATTCAGTAACACACTTAGAATCACTTATCATGATCAAGTGAGATTTATCCCAGGGATGCCAGTATGGTTCAACATACGCAAATTGGTAAATGTGGCACATCATTTCAGCAGAATGAAGGACAAAACCATATGATCATCACGATAGACACCAAAAAAGCATTTGATAAAATTAAACATCCCTCATGCTAAAAACTCAACAAATTGGATATGTAAGGAACACAATTCAATGTGATAAAAGCCATGTATGACAAATCCACAAGTAGTATTGGAGATGAAAAGAGAGACATTACAACTGATAACACAGGAAATGAAAGACCTAAAAGAAATGGACAAATTCCTACACGTATTCCACCGACCAAGATTGAACTATGAAGGAATCCATAGTTCAGGGAAAACTGGAAAGGCTGGAATAGGACAAGATCTGGAATAGGACAAGGATGCCCACTTTTACTGCAATGGCCCAGAAGTCTGCACCTGGGTTGGCATCAGAGCCTAAGCTGAGAACTGAGTTGTGTATGAACAGTAAGATTTTCTACCATTCCGAAGAGAGGGGGTTAACTGGGAGCAAAGAATGGAAAATAGAGCCCACAGTGGGGCAGTACGAAGAGACACTGGAGCCCCAATCAGCCAGGATGCAGAAACGTCACTGTGCACGTTTACCATTCACCCGGATCCCAAAAGGCCACACTTTACAATTCAGCACTTATACCCTACATCGAAGGGCACAGCCAAGGATTTGGGATAAAACCAAGCCTGACATGATCTAGACAGCATTCACTACTTACTTAACTGCCTGCCAACAAAAGAAAACATATTTAAACCCTTTGAACGGAGATAGCATACTCTCTGGGAGAACAAAAAATCCTAAATGTGTCTACATCTACCAGCAGAGCTCAAAAATACAAAAAGAGAAAATGCACAGGAAAAAAGGGGCAAACTGACAAATCCATAACATAGATGGTGATGTTTTAAATACACAATTCAGCCAGTAAAAAAGATGGAGACTTTGCCATTCTTTGAACGGGCTTTTGGGTTGTGTCCAGTCTTTGTCTTTTGTGAACAAGGCTGCCAGAAACATTCTGTAAAGATGTTTTTATCTCTCTTGGAAAAATTCTAAGAGTAGAACAGCTGAGTCATAGGAAGTGTATGTTAACTTTATGAAAAAATGCCCAAGTATGTCTCCAAAGTAGTTGTATTGCTTTAATCTTGCATAGAAAATGTGCGAGAATTTCAGAAGCCCCACATCATCACGAACGTTTGGTGTTGAGATAGATAGGTGAGATCAGACAATTAAGTTTGCAAACTCATCCTAGATAAAGTGTTACATATCTCATTGCTGGATATAATTACAGACACCTTCGAAGTACTCCCCTTGGGAACCTATGCTCCAATATCAACACCTAATTCACCCTTCAAAGCACTTTTTCTCAGAAAGGTTCATGAACTTAATTGTCAGACCTTGTATAACAGTGCTGATGGCCAATCTAGAGACATAATTCCAAATCTGCTTTCTAAATACACATTTTTAGCTTTAATTATTTTTCTTGTAAATACTAATCATGCCATTGGCAAATTGTTTTAGTTTTACTTCTTTTCAGGTTTTTATTCTTTTAATGTCCTATTATCCTATGGACAATAGGCATTCTAGTAAAAATAGAATGATTGATCCTGAAAGGGCAAATCAAGCTCACATTCCTCGGATAAAATCATTGGTTATGTCATATTACTAATGTTTGTTAGAAAATTTTTTCTCTGTATTCACAGGAATATTGATCTAAAATATTATTGTCTTATCTCTTTGAAAAGTTTGGTCTCAGTGTTATGCTAGCCATAAAAAGACAATAAAAAGAATTATGAAGCCTTTACTTTGCCACTATTTTCTGAAACAGCAATTAAACTGAAATAAAACATTGGGCAGAATTATTGTGTAAAGGAATTATGACCTAGGTGGTACCTGTGGCTCAGTGAGGGTGTCAGCCCCATTTACTGAGGATGGTGGGTTTAAACCCAGCCCCAGCCAACTGCAACAACAAAAAAAATAGCCGGGTGTTGTGGCGGGCACCTATAGTCCCAACTACTCAGGAGGCTGAGGCAAGAGAATCACCTAAGCCCAAGAGCTGGAGGTTGCTGTGAGCTGTAACAACACAGCACTCTACCGAGGGCAACAAAATAACACTCTTTCTCTAAAAAAAAAAAAAGAAAGAAAGAAAGAGAGAGAAAGAGAGAGAGAGAGAGAGAGAGAAAGAGAGAAAGAGAGAAAGAGAGAAAGAGAGAAAGAGAGAAAGAAAGAGAGAGAGAAAGAAAGAAAGAAAGAAAGAAAGAAAGAAAGAAAGAAAGAAAGAAAGAAAGAAAGAAAGAAAGAAAGAAAGAAAGAAAAGAAAGAAAGAAAGAAAAGAAAGAAAGAAAAGAAATTATGACCTGGAAGAATTTTGGTGGGAATAAACCATTAAAATTTTAACTTCCTCAGTAAATATGATACCATTCATATTTTCTATTTCTTTTCAGGGTAATTTTGGTTACTTAGGTCTTTCAAGAAACTTGACCATAGATCCCAATTGTTGAATTTATTGGCAAATAGTTGTTTATAATATTTTATCATTTTTATTTCCATATCTGTAGTATCTGTATCTACTAATGTCCTCATCATGATTCTTGATGTTTGCATATTCTTTTTAAATCTTTTACACTGCTAGTGAGACTGCAAACTAATACAACCTTTTTGGAAGGAAGTATGGAGAACTCAAAGAACTCAAAGAACTCTAATTAGACCTCCCATTTGATCCTGCAATCCTATTACTGGGCATCTACCCACAAGAAAAAAAACCCTTTTATCCTAAGGACATATGCACTAGACTGTTCATCACAGATCAAATTATAATTGCCAAAATGTGGAAACAATCTAAATGCCCACCAACCCAGAAATGGATTAACGAGCTGTGGTGTATATATACCATGGATACTATTCAGCCACTAAAAAAGATGGAGACTTTACATATTTTGTATTAACCCGGATATAGTTGGAACACATTCTTCTTAGTAAAGTATCACAAGAATAGAGAAGCAAGAATCCAATGTACTCAATTCTAATATGAAGCCAGTAAGTAATCTAATGTATACCCACATAAGACAAAAACTCAAGTCAATTCAAGGTGTGGGGGTGGCAGGGAAATGAGGGAGTGAGGAGAGGGGAGAAGGGAGGGCCGGGGTGAGCTCCCACTTAATGGGCACAATGTTAGGGAGTATGCCACACCTTTTGGGAGAGGAACACAATCATAAGAGGGACTTTACCAAACACATGCAAACATTGTAACCTAATTCTTTGTACCCTCAACTTGAAACAATAACAAAAACCCCAACTTTTGACTGTTAAGAAGTAAATTCTTTTTTTCTTTTTTTTCTTTTTGTAGAGACAGAGTCTCATTTTATCACCCTCAGTAGAATGCGGTGATGTCACAGCTCACAGCAACCTCCAGCTCTTGGGCTTAGGCAATTCTCTTGCCTCAAGCCTCCCAAGTAGCAGGGACCACAGGCGCCCATCACAACACCCAGCTATTTTTTTTGTTGCAGTTTGGCAGGGGCGGGTTCAAACCCGTCCCCCTTGTTATATGGGGCTGACACCCTACCCACTGAGCCACAGGCACCTCCCAGAAGTAAATTAAATTCCAAGTAGAACTACATAGCAAAGATAAATGGAAATTGATGATATGGAAAAGACAATACAGGTAATAATACTTAAAGCCAAATATTGGTTTCTTGAAGTTCTTTTAAAAATTAAAATATAGGGCGGCCCCTGTGGTTCAGCGAGTAGGGCGCCAGCCCATATACTGAGGGCTGTGGGTTCAAACCCAGTCCCAGCCAAACTGGATCAAAAATTAGCCAGGCTCTGTGGCGGGCACCTGTAGTCCCAGCTACTTGGGAGGTTGAGGCAAGAGAATCGCCTAAGCCCAGGAGTTGGAGGTTGCTGTGAGTTGTGACTCCACAGCACTCTACCGAGGGCGATAGAGACTCTGTCTCTACAAAAAAAAAAAAAAATTAAAATATATCTAGCAAGACTGATTAAAAAGAAATCAAACATTTAAATTACCAATATCGAGAATAAAAGAGGGGACATCACTATACATTGTACAGAATTTTTAAGTACTTTATATCAATAAAATTGACAACAAAGATAAAATGAAATCATCAGAATTATGCAATCATTAAAAATGACATAAACAGAAAGAGAAATTTGAATAACCATATATCTATTAACATTTAATTTAACTTAAAATGTTCTCAGGTCCAGATAATTTCACTAGTGCATCATGTCAAACATTTGAGGAAAAAATATTAAGTATATTTTCAAAAAATACAGGAGGACCTAACATTTCCTAACCTTTTTGATACTGACACAACCCTGACACCTAAACCTGACAAAAATATTACAAAAAAAGTTTACTAAAGTCCAATATTATACATAAACATAAATGCAAAATCCCTCACTATCAGCAAATCCTATTTAGAGATACATAAAAAGAATAATATAAGGTAACTAAGTGAGCTTTACTCCAAGGATGCAAAATTGATTTGCCATTTATAAATATCATTCACCACATTAACTGAATAAAGGAGAAATTATATGATCTCAACACATGCAGAAAATGACTTTTGTAAAATTCAGCATTTATTCTTGATAAAATATAACCGTTTTATAAAACTAGGAAAAGGGACCTGCCATAGTCTAATAAAAATCATCTTTAAAAAAATCTATAACTCTCATCATACTTTATGGTGAATTAGTGGATTTTTTTATTCATTATCAATATTATGAATAAGGCCATGATGTATACTTTTAAGAAACTGTATGCAGCATTGTACTAGAAGTGCTAGCCTCCAAAGCAATAAACCTAAATAAAAGATATAAAAATTGCAAAAGTAGTAGTAAAACTATAATTTACTCATGCATGACACAGTTGGAGATGCAGAGAATCCTCTAGAACCTATAAAAGTCTAGTAGAAAATAAGAGAAAAATCTTGGCAACATCGGGCTTTGGAACAACTGAAGATTCTAATAGTCACCTTCAATCATACATAAAAATTAACTCAGTACGTATTAAAGATGTAACCTCGAAAGCCAAAAGTACAAGTTTTCTAAAATAAAACATGAGGGAATATCTTTGCAACCCCAGTATGTGCAGAGATTTCTCAGAGAGGATCTAGATAGCACAAATCTTAGGAGAAAATATTGACATATAAGAGTTTAGCAATAAAAAAAAAAAAATCAGTAAAAAAGTATAAGTCAAAACCACAAAGATATAAAACACCACACGGACAGGAATGGCAAAATTCTGAAAGAGAGCCACCATCAAGTACTGACAAGGATTTAAAGCAATGAAGACCCTCAAGACCCTCAGACATTGCTGGAAAGAGCGTAAAACATTATAACCACTTTGGAAAATGGCTTAGAAATTTTTTGAATAAACATACACCACCCTATGACCTGAAAATTCTACCCAAGAGAAATAAACCATTTCTACGGAAAGACTCATTTAAGAATATTCATAGAAGCATATTTACTTACAGGTAAAAACTAGAAACTACACCAGTGTCATGAGAAGATTTAACACACACAGTATATTTGTATTTACAAACTCTTATAAAGTATATGTGTATATATACACACACATATACTTTATATATATATATTTACAAACTCTTAGGCCAATATTTATACTATTCATCAATAGAAAAACTAAAGTATACATGAAACAGCATGAATAAATCCAAAAACTTTATGCTGAGCAAAGAGAAGTCAGACACAGATTAAATACAGATTCCATTCATGTGAATTTCAGAAACAAGCAAAACTTACAGAGTAAAGTATCAGGAAAGTAGCATCTTCCAGAAGGAGAGTTGATTGGAGAAGGGTACCGGGAAACCTGGAGTCATAGATGTGTTTTATATTTTCATAGAGTTATTGGTTATACAGGTCTATGCATTTCTCATGACTCATTAAAAACTGTACCATTTAAGATTTCACTAATTGTAAATTATACCTCAATTAAAATATACAAAAAAATACTTTAAAAAACAGGTAAAGCTAATCTACAATGATAAAATATCAGGTTACTGGTTACCCGAGGGGTGGGATTATGATTTAGCAGGAGTATGAGGTACCTTCTGCAGTATTGATCATGCCCTGTGTCTTCATTTGGGTGCTGGTTGTGTTGTTATCTTTACTTCGTGAAATTTCAAGGGCATTTATGATATGGGCACTTGTAAATATATTGCACTTCAAGAGGATTAACATTTTAAAATGTTGAAATTAATCATAAAAGCCTGTGCCATAAATTCCTACATGGAAATACATATACTATGTCATTGACACAAGGGGATGTAAGGTGTTTACCAGCTGTACCATTCTATTGCGCATAATAACCTAGTGGAAAAGCTTTAACCTTTTACAATAACAGTATGCTTTGACTAGGGCATTCACAGAGAATAAATCATTCTAATTTCATCTGTCCACTTGCTTTGTTATTAAAGATGACAAGGAAGCAGCAGCAACCATCATTGAAGAAATCACAGGAATATAAATCTGTCACCTTATAATAAAGCAGGAGCAGAGATTCAGGAGTACCATAATTGTAATTTCATAAAACCAAATACTATTTATGTGATAACATCCACCTGTATCTCTTTAACTCATATTTTCCATTTGCTGACTGTTTACATCTATTCAAACCTGAAGCACCACATGCCATTAAATACTGTGTAAATAAGTTAGATAGGCCTGCCTGTGAAACATCAGAAGCTAACTAGGAATCTTCAGCATCTGGGGCCAAAGATTCTATTTTAGCAACACTCATATGGTCCTTGCAGCTTAACTTAAGTGTTTTGATACATATGCCAAGATCCAGCGAAGGTGATAAACTTTACCACAGGTAAAACTACCTCCCACTGAAAGAAAACAGATTAATGAGTGTGTCAGTCAGGGTTCCCTGGTTGCAGCTACAGAAATGCACTCTAGCTGACATAAGCAAAAAGAACTTTATTATAAGTTGATGTGGAGATTGTTCACTAGATTAAGGTGAGCAGGGATATAAGGCATCCATGGAGATTTGGAGAGGGCAACTGATAGAAGTGTGTATTGGGGAGTGTGTGGCCTCACCTCATATCCTCTTGGGCCAAAATTTTATTCCAGTCATTGCTTCAAAAAGCAACCGCAGATGTAATAGGGGATGCCAGCAGTGGTCACTCAGCCACTCAGGCACATGCCGGATAATCTGAAGATGTGAAGCAACTAGCGATGCCTAGGGCACCAGAAGGATGTGAGCTGCTGGAAGAATACTGTCTTCTGACCCCTAGATGGATAATTCTGAGCTGCTTTCAACAAGTTTCCTTGTAAGTTCCTATCAAGATTAAACTCCAATTGCTGGCAGTGGGGATCAGCTCGATGATGCAGCTCTAGACGGGCTCTTCTTCCTTCCCCGTTTGTAGTTCCTTGTCCTATATATTGCTTAGAACCCCTCCCTGAAACACACCTCCTGCCCACAAACCATTGGGCCAAGTTCTAGCCTTTGGGGGAAATCCAGGCTGAAACCACAGTTATCTACAGGCCAGAATGGATGAATTCCAAATTGATTCATTTTAATTACTCTGCTAATGATTCAAATCCTGGAAGAGAACAATTGACCTAGCTTAGGTCCCTTTTACAGTGTAGGATAAGATACTTTGAAGATCTTTAAGGATAATCTCTTGAAATAACTTTTTGAAATTTTAATTCCAAAAAAGAAAAAGTTGTACTTGTATGTTTCCGTGTATCCAAAATACTGTACTAAGAACCCAAGAAGCATAACTCTACAAAGATACATTAAATTGCAACCCTAAATTGTAATAACAGAACTTTTAACATCGTGTGGACATTTTACTTATTTTACTATGTGTTTGTGATTATAGGTCATTTCTACTTATGGCAATTAATTTAATATCATGAATATGAAGATGTTAGATTAGAACCCACTCATGTTTTTAAAGCTTGATAGGAGGAGGAGCAAGATGGCAGCTGAATAATAGCTTCCTTGCAACTGGGCATGGTGAGACTGGGGAGAGAAGACTCCAGGTATCTCTGGCTGGTGGGATCTGCCCAGAAACATTCCTTAGGGGACACAAGGGGTCAGCAAGAGATTTCTGGACCCCATGAGGAGGACAAAAGCAGCGGAGAACTGGCAAGTGGTTGCGTGTGTTCATTCCATCTAATCCCACTGGCAGCTAGAAGTATAGCAGCAGTGAGATTGCAAACTGGAAAGGCCTTACCTGTGAGCTGTTTTGTTTTTTTTTTGGACTTGGCACTCAGTTGAATTACCTCGGGAGAACTTGGGTAAGAGTGCCGAGGACTTTAACCATTGTCTAGGGACCCAGACTGAGCCGCTAACTCAGATGAAGGCTATGGGCCTTGCGGAGCCATTGTCAGAGAACTGCCCTGGCAAGCTCTGCCCTCAGGGTCACCAAGCAAGGATCAGGAGAGAGACCTTGGGCAAGTAATATAGTGACTGAGCAGCCTAAAGGCGGGGATTGAGACACCTTACAGCCTTGGCCCTCAGGGGCATAGAGGCTGGTTTTGGCACACTGGGTAGGTGGATAGCCACTTCAGGAGTGATTCTAGCAATAAGTGCTTTCCTGGGAAAGCTTCTGCTTAGCCAAATTTAGCAGTTTAAAGTGCCTTTTAAGAGGGCTGAGGAGAGATTTAGGCTCTCCACTCTGCGGGGTTTAAGAAATCAGCAGAGGCCTGCAGTCTCCATTTTCATATAGCTGTATCAGAATTGTGATTAACATCTCATACCCAGAAATCAACCTGTTACCCAGACAATATTCAGCAAGATATATACACCACTTTTTTAATTTCAACATTTTCCCTCTAGATTTGTTCTTTCATTTCTTTCTTCATTTTTCTAGTTTAAGTATAATTTTCCATTATCATCTTCTTTAAAAATTAGAACTTCATATTTGCTAATGTTTCTACCTCTATTATTTGGTTTCTTCCCCCAATTTATCCCGTAAAGTTTTCTGTTTGCTTGTTTTATAGCATTTTTGTCTTTCCTCTCTGGTGGGGTAGTGTGTCTGAACAGGCTAGCAAAGAGCTGCTGACCTCAAGGGAACCATCCAACCTGGCACCCTCCCAAGACTGGAGCTTTTTAAGGTTGGGTCAAAGTACCCTACTATACACATATAATGCTCCTGTCTCCCTCTTTCTGTGCCTTTCTTCTTTTTGTCAATATTCCCTTTTGCACATCCCCTCTCCTTTCTCTTTTTTCTTTTTTTTTTTCTTTTTTCCCTTCTTGCTCTTCAATCTTCTCATCCTTCTGGCCCTGTACCAAAAGGACTCACTGAAACTCTAGGCCATAAGCACAGTAACTTAAAGAGCAAGAGATGAAGGAAAGGAAAATTAGGGCAAAGAAACAGATAAAAGAAAACACTTGTGAGAAAGAATCAGCAGAAAAATCATGGTAACATGAAAAACCAGTCCAGAGCAACCCCTCCCCCACCAAGAGACCGTGAGGTAGCTACTGCAGAGGATTCTACCTATAAAGAAATGTTAGAAATGACAGAGAGGTAATTTAGAATACATATTATGAAAACAATGAAGGAAATGATGGAAACAATGAAGAAAACTGCTGATAAAGTGGAAAATAACCAAAAGGAAATCCAAAAACAGAATCAAATAAAAGAAGAACAATATGAATAATATAGAAATGATACAGCAGAGCTGAAGGAACTGAAGCAGTCAATTAAGGAACTTAAAGATGCCATAGAAAGTATCAACAACAGATTAGAACATGCAGAAGAAAATCTCAGAGGTAGAGGACAAAGCTCTTGTGATAACTCAGATAGTTAAAGAGGCAGAAAAGAAGAGAGAAAGCAGAACATTCACTGACAGAATTATGGGACTGTATGAAGTGCTCAAACATGCAAATTATAGATATCCCAGAAGGCAAAGGAGAATGCCCCAGGGGAATGGAAGCCATACCAGAGAATATTATAAATTCCCAAATATCACCAAAGATTCTGACATACTCCTTTCAGAGGGATATCAGACCCCAGGTTGCCTCAACTCCAACAGAGCTTCTCCAAAACACATTGTGATGAACCTGTCCAAAGTCAAGACAAAAGAAAAGATTTTACAAGCTGCAAGGAGGAAGAGCCAGTTGACCTACAGGGGCAAATCCATCAGGATGACTGCAGACTTCTCTAATGAAACTTTTCAAGAAAGACAATGATCATCTACCTTCAATCTACTTAAGCAGAACAATTTCCATCCCAGAATTCTATATCCTGATAAGCTAAGCTTTAAAATTGACAGAGAAATCAAATCATTTACTGATATACAAACAATGAGGAAATTCACTACAACAAGACCAGCTCTACAGGAAATACTTCAACCTGTTTTACACACTGACTATCACAATGGATCAACAGCAAATTAAGAACTCAGAAATTAAAGGACAGAACCTAACTTCCACAATGATGCAAAAGATAAAACTAAGCAATGAATTCTCACATAATAAGATGAATAGAACACTATCACACTTATCGGTTATCTCAATAAATGTTAATGGCTTGAATTCCCCCCTGAAGAGGCTTAGGTTGGCTGATTGGATTAAAAAACACAAGTCATCCAGTTGCTTTCTGTAGGAAACACACCTAGCTTCAAAAGACAAATTAAAACCCAGACTTAAGGGTTGAAAGACAATTTTTCAGGCAAATGGAATTCAGAAGAAAAGAGGAGTTGCAATCTTATTTTCAGATACAAGTGGATTTAAAGCAACTAAAGTCAAAAAAGACAAAGATGGTCAGTTTATATTGGTCAAGGGAAAAATACAACAAGAAGATGTTTCAATTCTAAATTTTATGTACCCACTTAAATGCTCCCAGATTATTGAAACAGACCTTAGTCTGAGCAAATATTATATCCTATAATAACATAATATCAGGGGACTTTAACTCTCCTCTTACTGAGCTGGACAGATTCTCTACACAGAAATTAAACAAAAATATAAGGAACTTAAATGAGACCCTAGAGTAACTGTGCCTGATAGACACATATAAGACACTCCACCCCAAAGATAAAGAATAAACATTCTTCTCATCGGCCCATGGAACATTCCCCAAAATTGATCATATCCTAGGACATAAAACAAACCTCAACAGAATCAAAGGAATTGAAATTTTACCTTGTATCTTCTCAGATCACAAGGCACTAAAGGTGGAACTCAACTCCAACAAA
>CAUYRH010064468.1:0-42314 GCA_963574655.1 Perodicticus potto
TGATTGATATAACATTCATGATATTTTCTCATTTACTATGTGAAAACATTTTTGATCCGTATTTAGAAGTTTTCTCCTGACCCTTCAAATATGCACCACAAGTGTGATCTCACCCTTGATCCTCTCTCCCCCCACTCTCTCCCTCCCCTTCCCTCCCTCTCTCCTTTCCCCATCTTATTGTGCAATAAATGGGTTGTAGCCTTTGCTTGAAAGATATAAATTTGCTTCATATTAGGGGTGTATACATTGGATACTTTTTCTTCCATTCTAGAGATACTTTGCCAAGGAGTACATGTTCCAGCTCCATCCATGTAAATATGAAAGAAGAAAAGTCACCATCTTTCTTTAAGGCTGAATAATATTCCATGGTATACATGTACCAAAGTTTATTAATCCATTCGGGATCAAGTCTTATAGATGGGGCAGTTGTCAATAGCCATCTAGCCTTTTCCTTTAAAAAAAAAAAGGATCTATTTAATTTAGTTTTTAACTGAGACTACTGAATATGTTGAAGGTGAAATGACAGCTAAAACTTTTGAAAAGATGATTTTAGATAAGGTGTGGAATCAATTTGAATGGGGACATCAGAGACAGCCCATGCTGCAATTGCTAACTGCGGTGTCGACTGTTTGAGCTTGGGTGGTGAGAGGGGTCAGGGAGAGGGTGAGAGGCCAGCACCACAAAAGAAGTCCTGGCCAATCTGTATTCGGGGAGGGAATGGGTGGACAGAAACAGCTCTTATATTTGGAGCTTGGGAAATAGCCATCCAGGCGCCTATTCATTTCCAGAGCAGAATGTCTCCTATTATTCCTTAGAAAGATTTATCTTTGCAGCTTGGCACTCACAGTGGTACATATTTAAAGGCACACAAACATATCACTGTCACTTCCATTGTGAGCCACCCTGGGAATTTCAGGTGCCCCACAGTAAAGTCAATAGCCCAGTAAAATAAATGTCTCCCTTTAATCTTCAGCTCCACAAGGAAGATGTTTATTATGTCAGAGAAAAACATTTTTGCTTTGGGTCTCTGAGTTCATGTGGTGGACAATCGTTTTCCTTGGGTGCTTGAGTGTGATGAATTATAACTATGAAAACTGTGACATTTTAACGGTTGTTTGCCTGAGAACAAATCTCCTACTCAGGTGTTAAAAACACAGGATTTGAGAGAAGGTCCAGGGCTTCATGAGATGGAGTCAATTAGGAGATAAAATAAATAAAAACAATTGGCCTCATCTTATGTTACAATGAGCTCAACTCAAAGAATGAACAATTTTCTTTTTCTTTCTCCCTTTATGTTCCCTTCATAATTCTGCCTTCCAGGCAAATCCTACCCTCCTTTCAAGCAGAAGTTGCAAACTGGTAGCCCTAAGGCGAGATAAGGATAACAAAAACCATGTTTTGTTTTGAGTTAGAAGTGCTAAAAATAAGAATAATCATTTAAAATATAGTTATTGATCTTTGAAAATCAGGGAATCTCATAAATAAATAAATTAAAATCTCTGCCTTCTCTTGAAAAAAATTGGATATAGCAACATTTGATTTTTTTTCCTGGCAAAATGGGTGAAACTGAAAAATGTGTGTTACTTAGAGGTACAGAGTGAGTGAGGAATCCAGCCACAAGACAAAATTCTGTATGGTTTTTCTTTCCCACACAACCATAGGCAATTCTAAGAGATCCTCAGGCCTCGTGGAGAGAATCTGCTGTCCCCACACCAGGATTGGGGCACAGATGTGTATTGCAGCTTTCTGCCAGAAGCTATAGTGTAGAACTCAGGCTCCGAAGTTCTGGGCCGGCCACTCTTCTATGTTAATACCATTTGTAGCCCAGGGACCACCGCAGCTGGGCCTGCCAGCCATGGGGGCCTCTGCTGAGATACCTTTCTCCACACCACTCCCAGCCTTACCCCTTCTCATACCACCTGCCCAGGGGTCCATAAGGAGGCAGGTGCCTCTTTCTTTTTCATAGTGAGATGATTCCCCCTGTCTGTGCAGATCAACCTGACCCTTCCCCAGGTCCATGGAGAAAATGGGAACATCAAGGAGCCTGAACCTCTCGGGGTTTTTTCCTTCTTACTTGCACTATTAATAAAATAAAGTCTTGTTGCTACTTTGAGTTTGGCTCTTTGTTCTAAATGACTTCCTGGACTCCTAATTGACGAACAATGGATACCAGAATTGGCTCATTTTCAGGCCACTTTATGCTGATATGCCTGTTTATACTGCATAGAAGTTGTAAGGCATTCAAATTTTCATCCCTGTTTGCTGGCATAGATCCATTCTCACTCATCCCATAATCTTTGACCACACAGCCCCAGCTTATGTTTTCTAAAATTGCAGAGTCTTGCAAAGCTTGGGTGATTTACCAAAAGAATCATCCTCCGATAGCAGCTTGTTAAAGATGCACTATCTCAGGCCACCAGACCCATGAAATCATAATCAGCATGAAAATGATTCCCAGATGACTTGTATGTACATTAAAATTTGAGAAACATTGGTGTAGAACTTCTTTCTAGATCATCCACATTACTTGGTATATATTTGCCTATTTCACACTGATATAATTTCATATTGATATAATGTGTGTTACCAAACAGACTTCAAGCATCTTGATGGTAGAGATTATGTCCTGGGATACTTCGGTGGTATGTTCTGCTATGTGAACTAAGAAAGACTGATGGAAACAGAAAGCAAATATAAATCCTTCATCTAAAATAAACATCCTTATATTTTTGGATCTGTCCTTCAAAAATTTGTGATGACAGGTGAAATTACAAGATGGGTAACTGAGAGCTGGACATGGCAATAGCTCCAGACCCATCTCATTTCATCCTGACCTGCTTTCCTTCAGTATTCATTAGACATACCCATTTCAAGACATTATGGTGACTTGTGACTCTAATTATTAGACTTAATGATTTAAATACATTTTCTTCAGGTTGACTCAAATCACCTGTAAACATTCTGACTTCTCCAACTATCGTCTACCTCAAGTAGGATCCTTTATTATCATCCTACCAGTATTGAAGCATCTAATAAAGTTCTCTTGGGCTGTCACTTCATCTAGTCTACACAGAATTTTTTAATCTGCCTTTAGACCTATAATGTGTGCCTTACCTGTTCAGCTAACATTAGTAAGTACATTATATGCATTTGAACTAGTTCAGAGGTCAGCAAACTATGGCCTGTGGGGAGGTAGCTTGTTTTTATAAATAAAGTTTTATTGGAACACAACCATATTTATTGATTTTCACATTGTCCCATGGCTGTTTTTATACTAGAACAAAAGAGTTGAGTGGTGGTGACAGGGACAAAATGGTCCTCAAAGCCTAAAATATTACTATCTGGACCTTTAAGCAAACTTTTGTCAAATCTTAAAGTGGTCAATTTGGTGAGGCAAATCAACAACCAAACAATACTTTCAGTACTCGGAAGACCAATGACTGCTTGATTTGGTTTTTCATTTTTAACATGCCCCATGAACCTAGCATCAATGAATAGCACCAAAAGAAAGAAACATATGAACTTGTTTTTAAAATGAGGCAAAAGGTCGCTTCATTTTTCTTTAACCATGATAGACAACCTATTGCTCATGTGACTGCTGAATATATTTCAAGATCTCAGTTCTCAGTTACCCTCCAGGTAGCAAACTTAAAAATTCTTTTTCGTGCATCAGTCCATTACATTAGATTATATTTTTAGCAAAGGGGTAAATATTTTGTTTATTTTATCTTATTTATTTATTCACCTGCTTATTTAACTAGCATGCACATGACTTTAATATGTCTTTATAACTACCCTAGGCACTTCAGGAACCAAACCTAAACTATAAATGGGATGGTTAATTCTCAGGCTATAGGGAGGTACGGTCCATACAGGTTACATGAGCAAGTGGGCTACAAATTTTTTCTCTCTATTGATAACTAGATTTGGTTAAACTAGTGTGACTGATGAATGTAAATTTTCTGTGTATTTATACAACTAAAGGTCACCTTGGTAGAATTGAATGATTATTCCAGATTATCCAGGCTTCCATCAACCATAAAGAAAGACTCATTGTATGTAATTAACTCCATTCATAGCACTTCAACTTGGTCTCAGTTAAACAGAACAGGACCTGCATAAATTACAGGGTAACTAGAAACAAGAAGCTACAAGTGGATGTCCCCTGCCAGATTAAGAATGCAGACTTGGTTCCTAGTGTCTCAAGATGCCTCCCTACCCTTCCTCTAACACACGTGTTGTTCCTGGGCTACTAACCCCTTGACCACATTCACTTCTGCTATCTGTTCATCATGGGAAATATCTGGAATGCTTTAGACATGACTTAACATTTTAAATAAATATGTTCTCTGAAATCTACTTAAACACCAAATTACGTTTACATGGAGGCAAGAATGTTTTGCCAACAATGGCATTCTGATGTAGAATGAAGAAGAGTAGGAATGCAGAATTGGGGATGGGCAGTTCTCCTGGAAGAGAACTACCAGCCCTGTGGCTCCCTTTCTGGAAACCCTAGAGTTTAATACATGGGGGGAAAGTGAACCTTTTATCTACTTCTGTTGTAACAGAGGTGAAAAATGTTAGATATATTGCACTTTCTGAAGCAAAAACCTTAACATCCTTTTAGAACTACTTTAGATCAAAATAGTGATAGGGAAAAGATTACTCCATTTTTCTGAAGAGAATTTAAAAGTATCATGAGCAAAGTGAAATCAAACAAGCTTATTATTCAGATATTGAAAGAAAGGTCACCTAAGAATACAGTGATTCATTCTGTTATAATTGCACCCTATCATAATAACTGTGTTATTTTGGATGAAGTAGAGCTTCCAGTGAGAGAAATGAACAAACTAACTGAAGGTCCATCTATGCCCAGTTTTGTTCATCCTGAACCCCAATTTATTCTCCAAACAGGAGCCAGAGAGATGTTTTGAAGTGGACATGTTATGCTTTCTTATGTCATAAAACACTATTATACAAATTTCAAAATTCTTACAATGGCACATAAGGCCTTACGTAGTCAGACGTCTACCTACCATTCCATTTTCTTCTTGCCTGAAGACACATGTGCACACCTGGTACACATTTATGTATACTTCAGCTCTGCTGGACTTTAAAAGAAAATTCCTAGAATTACCATGTTTTCTCTTGCCACAGGGTATTTATGTAAGATGACTTCTTCCACAAAGAACTCATCTCCCTTCATCCAGAGAAATAATTCTGAACATGTTTCTCAATCTCCATGTTTTTCAAATGGATTTGCTTATGCTCCTCAGACTACAGCATACCTTTGTTTCAAATGCTTTCAAGGTATTTCACCCTTTTTTTCTCAGAACTTGGTTCTGCTGTTATTTTCCATTTAAACCTAAGATTATTTAAATATTTTCTTGGAGATTACTAGATTGTAACTCATGTGAGGTCAGGATCTTTTATGATTTTTGTCTGATACTTGAAACAAAGATGTCAATTGAGAAAATTGAACAACCGAATCAGCATTGGTCCAAGATCAAACATAACCAGGGAGCGTCCAACTTGTGTCCTGGATTCACCTTGCTAGGGCTTTTATATTTTTGGGGTCGGAGATATGGACTCTGCTCTCATTTATTTGGTCCAAAACACTGTGAGAAGTGAAAGAGAGAGATTATGAACTCTTTCTTCTTTATGATAAAGGAACAAAGAGCAGTAGAAAAATATTTTTGCAAGTGCCCTCCACAAAATAAGTCAAGTTGATGTAGAAACACAGCCTACATCTCAATCCTTCCCAGCTGCCTTTCTTCAGTGCCAACCTTGGAGCTTAACTACTACTTTCTCCATTGTCTCCAATAAACACACACACACACACACACACACACACACACACACTATATTTGTCTTAGAACACCTAAACTGTAATTATTAAGCATTAAAAAAAAATGGTAAAGAGAATGATGTGTGGCAGTCAACAGAGTCACAAACAATATAGAACTTTGGAATCGTAGGCCTGGAGGTAACTCTTAGCTCTAACCTTTACTGTTTCTTTTCACTATATATTAACTCCTGTAAACTTGAGATTTCATCAATGGTAAAATAGTGTCAAGACCTTGTATGGATTTTCGACAAAATTAAATGTTTTTGAAATGCCAATTCCAATTGATGGTACATGGTTAGTTCTAAGTATTTGTTCAAGTTCCACCACTGCTATTTCATGTTATGCCCACCACTCGGATTTTCTGGACCACACAGCCTGAGAGTCACACTGCGACTGAGCCCAGCATGTCAAAAAGATGAGCTTCACTTGTGAGAATTTTAGTTGATATTAATAGAAAAATGCCCTGAATGTGTTTCCTCAAGCAATATTAAGTCAACAGGCTCTTACTTGTAGATGAAAAGAGTCAGCCCAATATTACGTATATTTTATTGACCTTTGGATAAAGATTTCTCTGACCTGCTTTTTTTTTTTTTCAAGTATTTTGCCAATTATGAGTCAGGTTTCTGGGTTAGTATACTCCATTATATGTGAACACAGAGAAGGAACAGAAACTCCTGTGAGATGCAGCTGAAAAAAAATCTGCACTTGTTTAACTCTAAATTCTTCTAAAGACATATGAAGGAAGCACAAGGAACTATTATAAGAAGGATATGACCCATTATTTATCAGTCTGTGGATAATGTGTTTATAATATAGAGATTATTGGAAATAATATCAGAACATTGCCTGGGCCATCTGCTTATGCGTATTTATTGCTAATTTAGAACAAATCTGAAGAGTATAGATTCATAAGACTTCAAGCTTAATATTGGTAGAAATGAATGGATTCATTTTTTATCTCAAGCACTTGGCATTGAAAATAAATTTTAAATACTATTTTTTACATATGTTTTTACCTTTGTAAGGCAAACCAATATTGAGATATTAAATAAAGTTTACGTTTTTCACAAACATTTTCAAGACTATAAAACAACCAAATTTGATGGCCTAAGTTTACTTTATATAATTAGAAACACGGTTTTTATCTGCTAGGAATATAGGTTATCATCGTATCTTGCAAACTGAACAAGATTATTCTGTGAGCCCTAATTCTGTGAGAACCCTTTCTTCCCTACCATCCCTTGGAACTCAGATCTCAATACGTCACTGACTAACTTCTCTCTGGTTGCCACTATAGAATAGAAGAGTTTCAAAGAACTGTTGAGGATGTCAAATCAAGGAGGCAGGAGCAGGGGAAGAAAAGGAGTCTGAGGATTGATTGAAATAATATCCAATATTTATTGAGGGCCTCCTCTTGTATCTATTACATAAAACAGTGTATTGTGGAAGGTCACAACTCTGCTTTTACCACAGAATGAATGCCATAAGCATGTGTAAATGTGTAAACAAAATACAAACAAAATAAATGTGTCCCATATTTTATTGGTGAAAAACATGAAACTTGGCCCATCTTAAGAATGAAAAGGCTGACATTTAAAACTGGTTCTGTATCATAGTGTAAACTTTTCTTTAAAAAATGTTTCTGGACAATACTAATTAAAACTTTCGATGAACAAGAAGCAATAAGTAAATACAAAGGAAGTTTCAGAATGACCACATTCACACTTTAAGAAATCTATACTTATTTTGATTAGTAATCATAAAATGCACAAATGCACACTATTTAAACAAACTGATAAACTGCAAAAATGCTCATATTCAGGCAGATATTATGGAAGTAAGCAAAAAAATAAATAAAATTCATACCTATGGTTTCATTATCTCTTACAGACTAGCCACTGAGTCTTCATGACATGCCAGTATATGGTGAAGACACAGCTGCCCAAAAAGTACAGATGACAGTCAAATGCATGGGCCACAAATGAGCACCCTTGAAATCCATGAGGGATGCAGGATGTTGCAGTTAGTTGAGATAGAATGTTATAAAACCAAATGTAACATTTAGACAAGTGACTACCTACTGATTGATATTTTTGGATTTATTTTTGGTAAACAGAGGGAGCACTTAATATTGGAATGGCCACTGGAGTCTTGAATGAAGAGGTGTTGTAGCCTAAGCACTTAGAATAGTGTCTGACTCAATGAGAATGCTTGCTAAACATTTACTTAATGTAAGGGTCTTTATATTGATATATTTGAAGTTTTAAGTGAAAAGTATAAATTCCTAGAGAAATCATAAGAAGAAATAGAAACTATGAAAAGATTGTAATCTGTAGTACACAGCAATGGTAGAAAATCTTGGCTAAGTATTCAGGAAAGAAATCATTAAAATCTCACCTCTTCTTTTTAATAAAAACACTTCAAATTCATTTTACTAGCTTTAGTATAATCTTGACACCAAACCAGAATAGGACAGTCTGAGAAAGAAAAATTTATAGTGTAAGCTTACTCATCTCATGGACATAAATGTAAAAGTAGCAAACAGTCAACATTCAACTGTGGTGGATTTGTGATTCCAGACTGAGGAAAATAACCTGTTCCAACAACCAAATCCAGATGCAATATACTCTTAAGAAACAACTGATTTATAAAACACGAGAGCACCACAGGGACCATTCAAAACACAAACAAGTAAGCAAAGGGACAAAGTTGCCCCTGTAGTCATATCACAGACGGATCATAGGTGTCTGGATCCAAGACAGGGATACCAGGTCAAAGATGGAAATGGCAGATGCTATTGGTGAAGAGGCAGGAAATCATAAAACCAACTGCAATGCAACATTTAGAGTAGAGATTAGCTATTTACATATGTCTTCATATTTATTTTTGGCAATTGAGGGAGCAGCTGATGTTTTAGTGACCACTGGTATATATGATTCATGAATGAAGTAGTCTTGCAGCTCAAGTTCTTAGAATACAGTCACAGACGCTGAAAGTGTGGTATAAGAAGCTGACCTCGATTAGCAAAGGGTGGGAAATAATTTTGCTTTGAGGTTAAATTCTTGAGGTACATGACCATGGGAGTATTTACCCTTGGAACAATCATGAGTAAAGGTAACCAAGTCTGGAGATTTCCAAACTTAGGTATGGGGGGCTCAACTAGCCATAAGATGGCTTTAGTTATCAATGGAAACTATACTTTTTTTACAGAAACATTCTAGAAATCCAAGCCCAGAAGACTCCCATAGAATACAATCAAATTTGATTATAGAAATAGTTTGGTATTGCCTTATTGAATGAATGTCCATATGCCTTATGACAGCATTTTACTACTTTTGCATACCTTAGAGAAAGTCTTGTGTTCACATACTGGGAACGTTTATGAACGTATTTAGATACATTTATAATAAGTAGCACTATGTACAACTTTTTTAAGTTAGAGATTATCCAAGGTACCTCAACATTAAAATGAACGAATAATTTATGGTGTGTATGTAATACTACACAGCCATGAAAAAGGAATTTATTAAGCTACATATACCAACATAGATAAATCATAGGAACATAATGTTGAGTGGAGAAAAAAGAAAGTTACAAATATTGTGTGTAGTATTAGTCCATTACACACAGGAAAATCTGAATAATAGTTTGGGGCAATAATTAACACAAAGTCTAAGATAATTTTAAGGGGAAAGCGGGGAAGATTGAGAATTGCAAATATACAAGAAGTCAGACTTCAGAATTTGGAATAAAATTCTGGCTATTGAGGGTTTACAATATACACAATGTCAATATGTGTATGTTGTGGTTGTGTGTATTCTTTAATATGTACGTATACTAAATTTTATCACACATAAATGATAAATCTTCTCATGACCAGATTATGACAATAGCAATTGACTATTAAATAATACAGCAAAGAAATGATTAAAACTTCTCTTCTCCTAGGCAAAGGGAGTGAAGAAAGGGGTAAGCTGGACATGAGAGCATGTGTGTGCAGGTACCGTGTGGCTAACCAGAACTGCGTGAACCAGAGAGTCACACTTTTTAGGACTTCATAAGAGAAGCCAGACATCTGAATTTTTGTGCGGTATTTGTGACTTGTTAAAGGTTTCTGTTTTTATGAAGCATGTTTGAAATATCTTCTGGACATATCTGAGAAACAGGTTGTGAATTTGCTACCTGTTTTTCGATCTTTAGCCTGCATAGGGTATTCGTAGGGGAATGCAAAAAATCTAACCAGTGATTTTCACCCTGTGTGCGGCGAGAGGATCTTAGGTGTGCCGTGAGATAAAAATGGTTGAAAAACACTGATCTGAACTGACAGGGACCAATACTGAGATCTTGAGGAGTCTTAAAAAAATAAGACAGAAGGGGGGATTTAAAACACAGATTATGACCAAAGGGTGGATATCAGAAAAGTGAGTGACCAGAAGGTGTTCACACAAACTTAAGTCAAAGATAGTAAGGAGTTGAATGGGCTCAAGGGCTCAGGGAAGAAAGCGGCTACCAGGACATTTGCAGAGCTGAAATGTACTAGCATTCAGCATTGTTTTCCCAAGAGGAGGGGCTTTCAATATTTGCAACTGGTGGTCATATGAATGGGTTCTGGAAAAACGAAAGGGAGTATGAAAGTGAAGAGGAAAACCAACGAAGTATCCAATGCAGATGTCAGAAATATAATATGAAGGGTGTGTTTCCCTGAAGATGTCGGAAATATAAAACCAGAGAAAGAATGACAAAAAGGGTTTAAGATCAATTATCAGGATTGAAACATGCAGCTAGGTAAGAGTGACGGGAGAAACTGTGTAAACTATGTAAACTATGAATAAACAGGTGAATGTATTTGCTATAATTTCAAAACAAAGATAATAACATCAAAGCAGTTTTGTGTCCAACCTGTGGCCTCTTTTGTGTGGACTTATTTTTGCTTATCTGTGGTATTACACAACACAGAAAGTATGCACTTCTTTTTTTTTTTTTGCTAATCAGTTTTCGTTAGTGTTTTTGTATTGTATAGCACAGGACAATTCTTCTTCTTCCAATGTGGGGTAGAGGAAAAAGAAAAACAGGGTTGCACACCTCTGGTGGCAGAACAATATCTTCAGCGCTAGCTACTTTGAATTTGCCTTTGCTCCCACAACAACCACACCAAGGCAGCTTTGTATCAGGCTACTAAAATTCTACAAACTCCTACCACCACAAAAATGGGAAATACATGTAGAAATGTATTGCCACATAGTGTATAAAAAAATGAACCAGTGACATCATAGAGATTCAACAAATGTTAATTTATCTTTACTTTTCCTTAGAGCATATTTTCTCAACAGACTGAAAGCTGGATATTCTTTTTTTTTTAAGACTGTCTTACTTTGTCCCCCTCAGTAGAGTGCCGTGGTATCATAGCTCACAACAACATCAAACCTTGGGTTCAAGCAACTCTCTCACTTCCAAGTAGCTGGGACCACAGGCACCCACCATAACACCTGGCTATTTTTAGAGACAAGATCTTGCTCTGATTCAGTCTGATCTTGAACCTGTGATCTCAGGCAGTCCACCTGCCTTGGCCTCCCAGAGTGCTGAGATTACAGACATGAGCCACCACACCGGGACTCCAGCTGGATATTCTTACTGGGGCCTTAAGAAACATGTGCTGAAAAGAGGTCAGAGTGTAAGGTAATTATTAGGAATCAAGTCATGTGAAAGAAATGGGTGGCAGAAGGTTTGGACAGTAGATGTCATGTCACAGTGCCACCCCCATAAAGTGTGGGGAGTTCTGTTGGAGTGCTTGTTCAGTTATCTTGCTTCAGTCCCAGTGGCAGAGGCCTGGCACCCTCCCTTGGCCCATCCTTGGATACTGGCTGTCCTAGGCAGAGGATGACCGTGGCGAGGCAGACCCTACATGAGCTGACGGCTGGAGGCCGCTAGGGCTTCCACTGGGTGCAGATAGGCAGCAAATCCTTCCTGAAAGGGAGTGGAACAGGGCACAGCTGCGATGCTGTACAAGCGTCAGCTTTTTACCTGCTTGGCACTGAACTCGTTGAGGATGACACTGGTTCTTATTTAAATTTACAGTAATAGTGAACATAGTTGATTTTGTTGGTGCCGACTACACATCCAGACACTGCAATTTACAGACATTACCTCAAGCGAAGAACTGAATGGGCCCCACAGCTACAAAGGGGCAGAGCTATGTGTCAAATCAAGGTAGCTGGCTGGAGAGCCTTTCACCTACACGGTTCTGCTGTTTCCGCAGCGTGCCATTGGTGCATACTCACTGCACATCTGACTCTCAGTGATTTCCTTTTGATTTAACTGATGACACTCAGTGCACACAACATCTGGGTGTTTCTGCACGGCTGTTTGAGAAACTCACGGACACACAGCAAGTGGTGTTTGTATAGCTGAAGTTGTATGAGTCATCACAGAAACATTTTTTGAGGATAAATTCAAGACTAAATGGCTCCACAATAGTCTTTCATAATGAAACCCACCAGGGACCAGCTCATTTGATACTGTAGCTCTATCTACACAGAAGGGTAACTCCACACAGATACCTTAGAATGACATATCCACGAGGAAGAGGAGAAAACAACTTTTAGCTGTGGGACTTTCGGCAAATACCTAAACTCCGTGGACCAGGGCTCCCTAAAGTTAATTAGAGATACTATTATTACTTAGTGGTGTTGTTTTGTAAAGTAAATAAGTGAATGTTTACGAAGGACTTAAATCAGTTTCTGGTACATATATTTAGTAAAGGTTGGACATTTTTTTAGCCATTATTATGGTATAAATAGAGTGTCACCCTCCTGGAGTCCTAGATGTCAACCACGAAGCTGTTTATGGGAGAGAGGAAATAGACTCACCCTCTGGAGAGAGAAACTTCTGAAAGGACATGGAGGGTCAGAAATTGTGCTTTAGACATTTTTCATTGAAAGTTTTATTGAGGTAACTGTAGATTTGCATATAGTTGTAAGAGGTAATACAAGGAGATGTATACTTTACCCAGTTTTACCCAGTGGTATCAACCTCGGGACAGGAGTATAATGTCACAACTAAGATGTCAACATTGACGCAACACACTTACCTATTTGGATTTCTCCACTTTTACATTACAGTGATTTTTCTTTCTTTTTCAAATATACGCTACTGAACATGTTGATGGTGGAGCAGAGCCTGGCCTCTGTCTGTCTGACACAAAAGCTGTGCTCTTAACCATTGTGATAGAAGCATCTGACCACTGTATTTTTGTGAAGTCTATAAAAAGAAAACGCATGCTGGCAAGCTCTGCATCCATTGCTGCTTAGATTGAATAGCTTATTTTTGTAGTTCCAAAAATACTAGGTCCAAAAAACCACACACATCTCTCCTCCCATAACCATTGCCATGCATTATTATGTCTGATTGATAAATCAGTCTAATAAAGACAATATAAATAGACAAAAATCTACAATAGTAGTGTGACCGTTTACCATATCCTTACCATATGCTGATTTCCTTAATAAATATTGAATATTCACATCCCTAATTTTTCCAGAAATCCTTAATGTTAGAAGCCACATGTGTTCTTTCCCATTGAACAGGTAAATAACTCAATATAGAGAGAGTGTGAACAATAGGCATAGAGTTTTCTTGTTCTTTGGTCATAATTTGTATTAGAGAGCACATTAATCTAAAATCAAATTCCATAGTCTGAAAGTTTTGGATCTTTCTCTTCTTCTGGAAAAAAATAAGGAGCATTATAAATTACTTAAATAGATAATAAATAAATTTAACTACAGTTAAGTAACAGAATGAAGATAAACTAACTTAAAAATAAACTTCTTTCTAATTTTCTGCTTAATATCCGTTTGACCTATCCTGAGTCGTCAGAGGTCAGAGTTGCAAGTTGATTTTCACAGTTCACATTAGACGCTAGTGTCCTTTGTACATCAGGTGACTTTTCACAGCATTGGCTCCTCAGCCACAAAAGAGTGAATCCATTCTTGAACGAAATGTGAAATTATAGCTATACCTCTAGATGCATGTGTTGAATAATGACAAACTTATTTTTCTCAAAGAATTGAAAATATCAGCAGCAAACTTCACTAGCTAATTGGGATCACTGAGAGTTGCCTCTGACCATCTTCAGAGCTTTATAATTGGGTAAATTGTAAAAATGACATGTATATAAGTATTTTGCTGTCAATATGTCAATTACAGTAAGCTTGAAGTAAAGTAACTTTTCTGATAATCATTAAGATTTTCTAACAGGCAACAATTTCTCCAGGATACAAAGGGTACAAGTTTCCACTATTGTAACTAACTTGACCTTAAACTTTTTAAAAATCACTTACAGTAAAGAGAAAAAGTTACAATTAATCAATCATCTAACACCTACCAAATACCTACAGATTTGTGCAATGTAGTACTATCAATTTCCATGAATAAAACCAGTGTATCCTACCACAAAAACATAAAGTAGGGTATAAATACAGACATGACATAGTGGTGACAGAGGAAGGCTGATCATCAGAAAACCATTGATTATTTGAGACCCTTTCCCTTTCACCCTTTAAATGTTTACATGCTTTTAGCTATTGCCCTTGATTTTATTCTCCTTTGACACTCATCCTCTCCTGGGAGTAAGATCATATTAAATGATGCCAGCCCATCCATTGCTGGCTATTCAGGCCTGTCGGTGGAAGCAGCCAACCAGTGAGCCAGACTGTCAATCACACCACTCTGCCATTCTCCCTGGGCTTGTGAATCGCACTCTGTTCCCATGTGTTCCTAGGCAACCTCTGTATCCCGGTTGCTATAGCGTCTTAAAGACAGAGTCTACTGTCCTACATATCCTTTACATACTACATTTATTGCAGACATAATATACTTTATTAAATAAAGGGGTCATGGAATCCTCATTTTTGTGAAAATTCCTCTTACTGTTTTAATTTGTATTTGGATCAAGTTCACAAGTAGAATATTCTTTTTATGTGTGTGCTTGTTTTGTTTGTTTGTTTATTTTAATTTGAGGGAGTTTTGCCTGTGCTAAAGATGTCCTCTGACCTTCATAAGTAGAATTTTCAAAAACAAACAACACCAGCATTAGCAACATAGCTCATTACACAGTACATTAAAGCAATAATATAAAGTACTATTACTTTAATGGCCACTGAGATATCTATGGCTTAGAAATTTTATTTTTATTTTCTTTTTCCTTTTTTCTTTTTTTAATTAAATCATAGCTGTGAACATTAATGCAATCATGGGGTACAATGTGCTGGATTTATATACAACTTGAAATATTTTCATCAAACTGGTTAACATAGACTTCATGGCATTTTCTTAGCTATTGTGTTCAGACATTTATATTCTGCATTTAGTAAGTTTCACCTGTACCCTTCTAAGATGTACCTTAGGTGTGGTCCCACCAATTACCCTTCCTCCACTCTCCCCCTCCCGTCCCTTGCCTCATTCCCCATATTCTTGTGCTATAATTGGGTTATAGCTTTTGTGTGAAAGCTATAAGTTAGTTTCATAGTAGGTACGTTGGAGTACATTGGATACTTTTTCTTCCATTCTTGAGATACTTTGCTAAGAAGAATATGTTTCAGTTCAATTTGTATGTCCAAATCACAGTTCTATGTCTATTTCCATTTAAGAAAATGCATGTGATTAATCTTACCCTGTACCCTGCCATTGTGGTACAATAGGGGCCATGATGAAACCATAAATAAATGACTGGTCTCAGTCCACAGGCAATTTAACCAGGATTGCCTCACCCAATATACAACAGAATTAGACTGGCTCATCCCTACAGGTTCTTTAACATCTTGTAATTCTAGTTCCAAATAGCCAGATATTTTGTAGCTTTTCTATCATATCTTCATATGATAATAATACCATCAAATATCACATTGGTATTATTTGAAATCTTACATATTGACAGTTAATTAAGTCCTAAAATAATATGAAGTAATCAATTCTACATAACCTAATAATTCTCAGTTAAACAATAACAAGAGACATAAACTATTGTCAGGGGCCTTTACTGATATTCTTTCACTCAGCTAAGAACTTCATGACTCTTTAGGGCTTGATGGTAATGTTTCCTACCACATGGAGGATAAAAATTGCTATCATCATGTGTTGAGTTATAAGACCACTGTTGAGAAAACATACCTCATATTAGAATGAAAATAGATGTGTTACAACTTCACCCTCTTAGGAGTTTTGTAAATGGATTTGGAAATGACTTTGTCATATTTAATAGGCTGTCTTCATTTATGAGGAAAAAATAAAAGTGTTCAGCTTCCCATAGACCTTTCTAGTTTATTATCACTCAGAGGCCTAGGTCAGTTTAATTCTGCCTAACTCATTCATTCTATCATACTGGAAACAGAGAAGGGAGTATTAGGGAGAAAGCATCACTTTAATGCCTTGTATAAGGCATATTTTAATCACTCTGTGTTCTTATTTATTATTTATATCCACTTCTGAAAACGGCTGGGAAATGCTACTCTAATTCTCAAAGACACCTCAAGGGAATTACAGCCTAATACAATCAGCAGCATACAAAAAGCTAAATCCAAGGCAGGATACGCTTAAATGTTACATGAGCACAACTGTCAATGAGTCTATTGTGGCAATGATTATCAAAAGGGGACAAAATATGGAGGGGAGCCCCTAGAACAGAATTTCAGAATCAGAAAGGAGGGGATATTTTTCAATTTTACCCCCACCCACTCCCAAAGCTAAATTGCAAATAATAAATACTGCATATCGAGACTATCTGGTAATATTGTAAATATGTAATCCTATCAGTATTCTTACTACTTATAAAATAAAAAGAGAATAATGCAGTAATCTTTATTCCTGGCAATTAAGGGAGTCATTGTCTATGAATAATTATTCTGTGGCTAAAATTTTGTTAAAGGTGGTGTATAAAAACTGGAATTTTAAGTATAATTATTAATTTTAAAATTCTGAAAGAGTAGAACATGTTGAAAGGCTGATAATTGATCAATATATTCCTTGCCTGTATTAGGAAAATAGAAACCTGTTTCTTTTGTGAAGGGTCTATGCCTGTGGAATGGAAGAATGGCCTAAATAAATAATAGTTTCTTATGAATTCTCAATCTAGCTTTCTCTGCTATCTTAGGCATGTCTTATAGTTAATAACGTAGATATAGATGCACTATAGATATAGATATTATTCTTTTTTTCTTATATTTTATTTTTTATTAAGTCATAGCTATGTACATTAATGCAATCACGGGGTTCAGTGTGTTGGTTTCATATACAATCTGAGATATTTTCATCAAACTGGTTATTCTTTAAGGAAATTTATTTTTCTTCCCACATTCAGAAAAACTTCAGCTATGTCAGTCCTCAGATTAATGTTGAATAGTTTTTTTCTTATTTAACTAATTACTGTATTACTTACACAATATACATCATTTGTTTTTCCACATAATAAATTCAAAATATCCCCTATGAGGTAATGTTGAATAGTATATTCAGAGCCATAAGTGACTTACACAGTCATTCTTCATTCTTTAAATGATGGTCACTGTTCTTTCCCACCTTGACTGCACTGCATCATGTACCTGAGGTTGATCAGCCTTTTCATTACACTTTACCCACTTTGGAAGACATTGCCTTTCATTGTCAGGTGAGATTTTATTTTTTTGTTGTTGTTGTCTTCTATTTGACTTTTCATTTTTAACTTTTTCTCCATTGTATTATTATTTTTCTAATTTCAGGTTAATGTGAAGGTACAAAGAAATAGGTTATAGTGCTTGCATTTCTTAGGGAGAGTCCCTCTTATAATTGTGTTCCACCCCCAACAGGAGTGCCATACACCCTAACATTGTGCCCATTATGTGGCAACACACCCATCCTCTGCTCTTCACCCCTCTTTCCTTGCTACTCCCCCCAACTTGATTTGAGTTTTTCTCTTATGTGAGCATGTATTAGATCATCTACTGGCCTCATATTAGTATGGAACACATTGGATACTTGCTTCTCCACTCTTGTGATACTTTACAAAAAGAAGAATGTGTTTCAACTCCAACCGGTTAATACAAAAGATGTGAAGTCTTTATATTTTTAATGTTTTATATCTCACAGCATGTTAATCCATTCTGCAGTTGGTGGGCATTTAGGTTGTTTCCACATTTTGGTAAATGTAAATTGAGCTGCGATAAATAATCCAGTGCAAATGTCTTTGTGATAAAATGATTCCCTTTCTTCTGGGTAGATGCCTAGTAGCAGGATCAAATGAATGAGAGGTCTCATTTTAGTTCTTTAAGGATTCTCCATACTTTTTCCCAAAGAGGTTGTATCAGTTTGCAGTTTCTCAAACAGTGTAAAAGTGTTTCCTTTTCTCCACATCTATACCAGCATCTGCAGCTTTGGTACTTTGTGATGTGGGCTATTCTCACTGCGGTTAGGCGATTTTGATTTGCATTTCTCCAATGAACAAACATTTGAAATTGTTTGATATTGTTTCCTTACCTGTGCAGAAGCTTTCCAGCTTAATTAAGCTCCATTTGTTTATTTTTGTTGTTGCATATGCCATAGGAGTCTTCTTCAATGATTAGGGAAGATGAGCATTTTTTCAAATGTTTGTTAGTCATTTTTTTATCTTCCTCCAAGAAAGTTCTGTTCATGTCTCTTGCCTGGTAGAATTAACCATGTTGATTCTTCCCAGCAGACAATGGGATTGTCTCCTCTCTTTTGTTGATTAATTTGAGTTCTCTGCAGATTCTAGTTATCAACCCTCTATCAGATTCATACCCAGAAAATACCTTTTCCCATTCTGAATATTGTCTTTTTGCTTTATTTATTGTTTCCTTAGCTGTGCAGATTTCCAGCTTAAGTCCCATTTGTTCATTTTTGTTGTTGTTGCATATGCCATGGGAGTCTTCTTTATAAAATCTTTCTCCAGTTCAACATCATCAAGAGTTTTTTCCACATTTTCTTCTAAGATTTTTATCTTTTCATGTCTTAGATTTAAATCTTTTATCCATCTTTAATCAATTTTTGTAAGTGGTGGAAGGTACGGGTTCAGTTTCAGTCTTTTACATGTGATTATCCAGTTGTGCAAGCACCATTTGTTGAATAGGGATTCTTTCCTCACTGTATACTTTTGTTTGGTTTATCAATGATCAGAGGGCAAGTAGAGACTGGTTCATTTCCTGGTTTTCTTTTTTTTTTTTTTTTTGAGACAGAGCCTCAAGCTGTTGCCCTGGGTAGAGTGCCGTAGCATCACAGCTCACAGCAACCTCCAATTCCTGGGCTCAAGCGAGTCTCTTGCCTCCGCCTCCCAAGTAGCTGGGACTACAGGCGCCTGCCACAACGCCCGGCCATTTTTTGGTTGCAGCCATCATTGTTGTTTGGCAGGCCTGGGCTGGATTTGAACCCGCCAGCTTAGGTGTACGTGGCTGGCGCCTTAGCCCGCTGAGCCACAGGCGCCGAGCCCATATATTTGTTCTAATGGCAATCTAAAAAAGATCTAAGTACTCTGCCTAGGAAAAATAGCAAATTTTCTAGAATGATGCTATAATAAAATTTTCTTCTTGCTTTTTCAAAGATGGAATTTGTATAATAATGTTTGTCCTATATCATAGTGATTAAGAAACCTGACTACTTTTTAACATATAATAGCTAGCAAATTTGTTCTGTAACTTTAAAAGAACCGAACAGTTACTTTCTATCTTTACCCCCCACTTCCTCGTTCCAGTGCATTGTTGCTCAAAAAAAAAAGCCAGATCTTTGCTAGGATTTTGAACTCATTTCCCAATTATGCTTAGAATTCAATACAGACAAACCCTGAGGCAGCGCGATCTCCAAGAGCTGGAAAAACAAAACAGAAGCACACATAGCTATTACTAAACACTTCTCCAGCATGACCTCAGCTTCTTACCAGAGGAAAACTCTTCTCAATCACTGTGGTGAAAGTTCTCAGCAACGGGTGCCTCACATTCCACTTCAAAATGAAAGAGACAGAATGTTTGTTTTTGTGGGGGAAAAACACCCCCAAATATGAGTCACCTTTCTGACCCGATGGACAGAATGTTCCATGGTCTATAAATTAGATAGTGATGACGATCGATTGTGAGTTGGTGGGGCCCTTCAAGGTGAGTCAACCAATGGGGCAGTCACCTGGTGTCTGTACGGAACCTAGGGACTGTCGATGAAAACGAGCTTGTTATTTTTCTGGCAGTGCTGTCACTTTTGGTGTTGGGAAGCCCCAGGAAAAGGGAACTGTGGCTAAGTGGTTAGACAAATTTACAGCCACTGGAAGAGCAGGCAGAAGTGCTGCTGGGGGGAGAGAGGTAGAGAAGGACTGGCTTGCACACTCATGTCCCTGCATGAATAGCTTCTCTTCGGACTATACAGTGCAAGGAAGAATGTAGGCCAATAGATAAGCAAACGCTATGAAGGATGGACACGTGATGTTAATATCTGCAAAGGGAAGGAAAGAAAGCATGTAAGAGGGAATTTGATTTTTGCAGGAGGGAATGACTGTATTAAATGGCAAAGTGCATTTAGGGACAAAAGATAATTTGACAGCTGTTAGAGGTACGAGTTGTTTATTTGTTCACAAAATTGTCCAATGAAAATTTAAGATGACTTAGTTTCATATAAGAAGGAATTCCTAAGAGGCAAAAGTTAAATACTGATGAGTTGGAGGAAAGTCAGTGTATGACCAGTGGTTTATAAGATATTGCCTATTAAATATGAAATCAGAATGCTTTCAGCTTATAAAATGGTGATACTCTAAAAAACTCCTTGTAAATGGACTTGGAATCTACTTCTTCATTCATTCCCCTTCGTCCTTTCACTTGAAAAGGTTATTTATATTTGAAAGGCACAATTCTGAGCTTTTCAGATTCCAGTGTATAAAATTAATTCTAATATTTGATAAAAAGTACATAGTATCCAAAAAGATACACAACGGGATAAAAGATTAAAGAAGTTCAGACAGTGAAGGGCTTACTGTCTATAAACAAAAATGGTCTTGTTTCCAGTTTGACTGGCTGGCGCCTGAATTTTGAGCCAAAGCACAAATTGTTAACAGTTATGATTTCCTTCAATAAAATGAGAGTTCTCACACAACTTAAAAGTTCTCTGATAATTTAGTTAACCTTGGCCTAACAGTAAAATACAATGTGGCCTTATAAGGTTCCTCTATAGTGATTTATGATGTAGTAATCTTTGTAACATTTCCCCCCTCTCAAATCACTTGTCTATCTTCCAGGGATTATTAAAACTTCCTTGTACATTTTTAGGATTCCTGGTATCAGCAGTAGGAAAACAAATGGCAAACTTACCCTTTGAATATTAGTTATACGTAGCCTTCCATAAGCAAAGCTGGTAAATAAAGCAATTAAATTCGGCTAGATTTTGCTTATTCTTTGTGGCTTAAAAGTTATTTTCCTCTAAATGCTATGAGGGCTATCTCTCACAGTACGATCAAAATGTTTCTGATTGTATATGAAGCACATTCTGCCCTATGATTGCACCAATGTACACAATTATGATTTAATAAAATTATTAAAAAAAAGTTATTTTCCTCTGATTGCCTGGCTTTTTGATGATATTCATTCATTCATTCAACAAATATTTATTGAGTGATTACTGTTCACCAATGTTTTCCTCCGCTGTGGGGATATAGCATTAAACAAAACACCATAATTCTTGCCCAGAGGAGTTGATCATCTAATGCAGGAACAAGATAATAGGACATAATGACAATATGAGGATAGCAAGAATAATCTCAGATGATGCCATGAAAAGGCATAAATGCTAAGAAGAAAGAGACTAGGGAACGTGATGACGGGAGAGACCAGGCAGGTGCGCTCACCCTTACTGTTGTACAGCTGCAATTCTCCACGACTTCTCCGTGGCCACCTTGATGTCATCCTGCCCAAGTCTTTTTGGCCTCAGTAGTCATTTAACAAATACCATCATCCTTCTACACTGGCCATTCCCTTCCCTTTTTCTCATATTGTTTACTGTTTATGTTCTTTTTCAGCTATCTCTAAGATGATGAGCAAAAATGATGAGCAAAGGAAGAAAAAGAAACCTTCGGGTGAAGCTAATACTTCAAACATTTGTTCAACTTTTCTTGTTTAGTCCCTTTAAGCCAGTGTCATTTGATGGAAAAAGTATAGAAGAACATGAAGTCAGAATACTGCTTTGAAACTTTTCTGCTTATTGCTTTTCTACTTTTTGGCTTTGAAGTTTTCTTTTTTACTGTATTAGCTCACTCTTGCTGAGTCATCCTTTCCTTGTCTCCAAACATAGGAAAATGATCTCCGTGAAGGGATGCTGTCGTGAGGTGTTAAGGAAGCAGAGGGCACCTGCTAGGTACTCGCTCTACACCAAGGAGCTGAGGTCTGCTATTGCCATTACAACAGCTTACCCCCACCCCCAAAGCAAGAACCAGCCTATTCTCTGAAAGATCATAGCAAAAATCTCATTAATAGAAAAACATTCAAGTTACCGAAACAACACAAAGATCATGTTTGGATGACACAATAGCTGAGGAATAAAAAAATAATCATTTAGATATGCGGAGTTTGTTCATGCCTCCTTGGCAAGAAAATACACAAAGAAAAAAGTCTGTACATAGAAAACAAAGCAAAGTGAAACATTTGATTCACTGGCGTCTGGGGCCATCCTGCCCCCTCCCCTTCCTTTACCTCCTGCATGCTGTGGATTGCCCACCACGTGGAGTCTGCTCTGAGGACGTCCTTTCTGTCCTCCAGCAAGGTCTTTGCTTATGCTGGTTTCATGTCACCTCGGCGACCCAGGAGACTCTTCCTAGTGTCTCTTCTTCTGTTCTCTGTCCAATACCAAAAGGGGGAAAAGATACTAACATCGTCCTAAGGTTGGTTTTCTAAAACGCAAATCTAAAAACATTACTCTCTTCTTTTTTTTTTTTTTTTTTTTGAGACAGAGTCTCATGATCCTCAGTATGACGTCCACTCCAAAGCATGACATTAGCCCCACTGCTGTTCCCTCCGTCTGCTGAGTTGCAGCGGGGATGAGCTGCTGGAACTGGGCTCTTGTTCTCCCGAGTCTTTGTGCAGGCAGCGCCCTTCGCTTTGATTGGTCCCCTCCATCTCCCCTTTCCCAGCCCCACTGTATTTAGCTAATTCTAGTGATGATGTTTTTTCAGACCCTCCTCCCCAACTTTCCAACCACATCCTAGCCCAGTATGAGTTAGTGTAGGATAAGCTGCATAATTTATAGGGTTTAGAGCAAAATTAAAATGTGCAGCTGCTTGATGAAAAATGATTAAGAATTTTAAGACAGGGACCACAGAGCATTATACTAAGCAGTAAGCCCTCTAAGGGCATGGGTCACACACCTACAAAACCAAAGCTCTCAGCTTCTCTGTTCAGAATATCCATACATCTCGGTGTCGTTTATAACACAACTTAAAGCAACACAGTTTAACTGTGTATTTACATGTCTGCATCCTCTTCTAGATTGTTCCGCTTTACAGAAAAAGCCAAGTCTGCTTCACTCTTGATTCATTCACTCATCCACTCTAAACATTTATGGAGGGCTTACAATACCAGGCACTGTGATAGGCACTAGGACTATAAAAGTAGATAAGACCTACCTCTGCTCTCAAGATGCTCTTAATGCATTGGAAGGGAAAGACACAATCAGATGCTTATAAAACCATGGCATGAGTTCAGGTCAGAGGTGCACAAAGGAAATTACAGGTGCCTAGAGGAAGGGCACCTAATCAGGGCAGGGGATAGGTGTGCCTGGATTTCCAGAGATGTTTTCTGAATGAGTAACTGATGCCTAATACGCAAAGACTGAATGAGAGTTGGGCACGTGTCACTCCAGGAGTTGCAACAAGCAAAGAGACAAGGTGTCAAGTCGTTTGCTGGATGGTGGTAGTGGCTAGTGGAAATACAGAGGGATTTCTTTAAGCCGCCTGGAGAAATTGGAGCCCAGAGTGACATAGATTTTTTTCTTTTTTTGCAGTTTTTGGCCAGGGCTGGGTTTGAACCTGCCACCTCTGGTATATGGGGCCTGCTCCCTACTCACTGAGCCACAGGCGCTGCCCAGTGCCATAGTATTGAGAGAGAGCAGGAGAGACGGGCAGACACAGAGCCTGGATGGTCTTCTGCCCGTGCAGTCCTCTAGCTCTAGGAACAAAATGTAAACCAACCTCATTAAAAAAGTGAAACGAAAGAGGTAAATTAATTTCAGTAATACATTCTATTTCACCCACTATCTCCAAATAATATCATTTCAATATGTATTCAATATGAAAGTTTTTATTGAGATAGTTTCTATTCTCCTTTTTTCACTGTGCTGCCTTTGAAATACAGGGTGCTTTGTATTAGGAACGTGTTTTACTTCCGACTAGTCACATTTCAGGTGCCACTGGTGGCTAGTGGCTACCACACTGGGGAATGAAGCTCTGGATGAGCTCTTCCAGATCACCAGTTCTGACTGTTCAGTGGGAATGGCTGGGGGGTCTGCCTACTATATAACCCTCTTGGACATCCAACAAGTGATTAATGTATCTTTGTTTAAAATATATTCTTCTATAAAGAAAAAAATTTTAAAAATGAATTATTCTTCTGACATACTTAATCATTAAACATAAAAGCAGGCTTGGTGCCTGTAGCTCAAGCGGCTAGGGCACTAATCACATACACCAGAGGTGGCAGGTTTGAGTCCAACCCGGGCCTGCCAAACAGCACTGACAACTACAGCCAAAAAATAGCCAGGCGTTGTGGCAGGCGCCTGTAGTCCCAGCTACTTGGGAGGCTGAAGCAGGAGAATCACTTAAGCTCAAAAGAGTTTGAGGTTGCTATGAGCTGTGACACCATGGCACTCTGCGGAGGGTGATATAGTGAGACTCTGTCTCAAAAAAAAAAAAAAAAAGGAAAAGCAAATGCAATTTGTAATTAAAATCTAATAAAAAGTTAAATCAAATAATTTAAACAAGCCAAAATTTTTGAGTTTTAAAAAATTGTAATGAAGTCATATTAAATGTTTATAAAAACACAGCCATTTGCTATTTTAACCTCTGCCTCATTGTTGGTATTAAGTTGATATCACGCTTCACGTGTTGTGTTTAGACCTATACACATACACACTGAAGGGTAATATGAATTGTCTCATTTTGCAAAATGTGCCTTACTCTCCCCGTGCACCTGTAGAAAATACTGCACTAATTCAAGAGTTCCTCTTGAACCACCAAGCCTGCTCCCAATATTTGTGGGGTATGTAGCAAGATGTGAAGACCCATATATCGTGTGTCTAACTATATAAGAGTTATAAATCATATTAAAAACAATAAAACAAAATATATTCTATTTTCTGATCTTGATGAATATACCTTCTTAATTATCTGGAAGTTCAGGTTTGAATTTAGAGCTCCCTGGCTTCTCAGAGAACCATGTCAGAAGGCCTCAGTGTAAATAAAGCTGGCCTCCAACCTCTAGCCTCCAGCCCCAGCCTCCAGCCCCACACTTTGTCTCTTCCTCTCTTGCCACCACCAGCTCTTTTCCATGTCATGTGGGACCTTAGATACTTGCATATGGACACCCCAGTCTACATGTCTAAGTCCATCACCCACAAACAGATGCTCTGGGCCCTCTCACAGACTTGGGGTGTGCATAGTATATCTTCAGGAGGAGGATGCAGGGGAGAGGCCAGCATCTTCCCTGGTAAGGGGGGCTATTTGGATGGGGCAATCTGGAACAAGAGGAGTTATGGGGTTCAGGTAGGCACACGTTGGCCCTCTGCACCACTAGGCCTGTGAGGAAGGGCAGAGCCAAATTAAGGCCAGGGAGAGGCTTTTCTAACACAGGCTCAGGGCAGAAGGGGAGGCTGCTACTAGGAACCATAAATGAGAGTGCAAAAAGAATCAAGAAAATGGCACAACTGGGAACCACTATTTTGTCATGCTCTCTGAGAAGAACCTTGGCAAGTATATTAGTTTCCAAAGGCTGACACAACAAAGTCCCATAGATTGAGTGGCTAAAGTAACATAAATTTATTTCCTCACAGTTCTGGAGGCAAGAAGTGCAAGATCAAGGTGTTGCAGGGTTGCTCTTTTCTGAAGCCTCTCTCCCCGGCTTGTAGATGGCAGTCTCTTCCCCGGGTCTCTGTGTGTGTCCATGTCCGAATTTCCTCTCCTTCAAAAACATCGGTCTATTGGGTTAAGGCCCACTCAAATGGTCTCCTCTTAACTTAATTATCTTTTAAATTAACTCTTTCTCCAAATGTTGGGGGGCCAGGGCTTCCACACATAAGTTTTGGGGGAACACCATGCAGCCCATACAAATAAGCTTATTAATTTGTCTTTCAGCTTACCTAAGCACCTGCCCACTGAAATGGCTCTGCCATGTGAAGAAGCAGTGCTTTTTCCCTGTGTAGGTAATGATACCACTCAGAACTTCTCATGGCATTCAGATAGTTGCATTTTATTTAGTGAATCCTTTAGAGAAAGCCACGTAGAGAAGAGATGTGGAGATAGATTTGTGTCCCTTGGGCTTGAACAGTGTTAATCCTGAGGGTGGATCTTTGGGGTTAAGCGTTGACTATTCCAATGCTGAGCACCATCCAGATCCTGAATGATGGAAAAACCACGTGTTCCTCAACAAGTTTTAATGTGTATGTGTTTGTCACATGCTGTTCCCGTTGTAGCGCAACACCCGGGAGAAGGGCCCGTCTTGTTTAAATCTACAGAAAGGACCTCAAGGAATGACCAGGGTGCCCATTACACTTGTGTGGGAAGGAATGGAGTAACGCAGAGGAGGGGGAGATTTGAACGATGCTTACCCCAGGCAAAACAGGTGGGATTTAGAATAGGGGTGAGAAAAAAGGAAGTCCTGGGGGTCTTTTGGGGGTGATTAGGTAAATAATATCTCTAACAAAGGGAGAGACTCTAGATAAGCTATAGTAGGAGGAAAGAGGAGCTTCATTTGGGGCAGGCAAATTCTCCAAGTAAATCCCTCCAGTCGCAACCCCTTAAGCTCATGTTGCTGTCACATGAATAGCCTGTTTAATTACACGAGCAGAAGAACTTGATTTATAAATTATGGCATTAATAGGCATACTAATTAATCATCAACAAACATCACTTGAAATCTGAATTACTTGGGTTTGACAACAGGATGGCCACAACAACTGGGGAAGAAGACAGGTCGTAACATTTCAAAAGAGTTGTGCAAAAGCAAAAAACAAGCATCAGTGGAAAAACAACAGGGCGGCACCTGTGGCTCAGGGAGTAGGGCACTGGTCCCACATACCAAGTGTGGCAGGTTCAAACCTAGCCCTAACCAAAACTGCAACAAAATAAAATAAGTAAATAAAATTAAAAAATTTTTAAAAAAGGAAAAAAAAAAGGAAAACAATAGCAGTTCTTTCTGGGAGATTGTTACCTGTTCAGCTATGACTTTGGTCTGAAGACTATAGAGCCACAAGGTTAGCAAATTCATTTCTAGAAAATTCGATTACTATTTGACATCAAATGATAGGCATTAAAGCTAACTACAAGTAAGCTAAATTTTGCCATTTAGAAAAGTTTACTATATTTCTTTTCTTTTAAGATAAGAAACAACCCCAGTGTCCATCATTGGATATATGTAGTACAAGGCATGAATTCATGGATACAGAGTTTCTTTTCTGATGTAGAAGTTTTTAAAATAGTGATAATACTTAACATTATGAATGTATTTAATATTACTGAATTTTACACTTAAAAATAGTTAAAATAGAAAATTTTGTTATATATATATAGATAAAATCACAAAAGAGAAAAGAAACTCTATTGTCTAGTTTTGGAGCTCATGGTAGGGGGGAGTAACACAGTTTTCTTCCTCAAATAACAGTCTAATGTATTCCAGAGGAATAATGAGAAAAAAAAAGATAGGAACTTATACCCCAATTACCGAGTATGAGAACTAGACGGCATTTGAGAATATAGCAATTTAGCAATTTTCAGTTAAATAGATGCTCATTAGCATTTAAAATAAGGTTTTTGGGTCATCAGCTCATTCTCAATGCAAGAAACCCAATCTAAACACATCTTCAAAGATGAGTTCCTCCGGGTCATCTCTACTTGCTACATTAACAGGCAGTGTCCTACTTTTACACTTTTTTTTTTTCAAAGTCAAAAATTCTACAAGATTTCTTAGCAGGGAAGTATGTTTTACAACCCAAATGAAGCAAAACCCTGAACAGCTTCTTCTTCCTTTCAAATTTACGAATTCCTTTTTTGTTAAGGCAGTAGATCTGCTTTTCTCTGCTTTAGTTTTTATTTTTTAAAATGAAATTCTTATTGGGGAATAGTTTTGGGTATACAGAAAAGTAAAATAGGTAAGTTCCACACATCCCACACCTGGTACCTTTGTCAATTCTATCATCAACTAAAGTCCATATTGCATTCAGACACCCATAGTTTTGTAATATCCCTTTTTTGGTTCCAGAATCCTATCCAGAATATTACTTTATGTTGTGTTATCTTGTCTCCTTAGGCTCCCCTATATGGTGACAGTTTTGCAGACGTCTCTTGTTTTTGATGACTGTGGCAATTTTGAGAAGGTTCGGTCAGTGATTTTGTAAAATGTCCCTCAGTTGGGGTTTCTTGTCTGTTTTGCTCAGGGTTAGACTGGAGTTATGGGTTTGGGGAGAAAGATCACAGAGGTATACAGCGTCTTTCTCCTACAGCACCTCAAGAGTAATTTCTATCAATATCACTTATCACTGGTGATGTTAAACCTTGCTCAACTAGCTGAGGTATGCTGGTCAGGTTTCTTCTCTATACAGTTACCCTCCTCTTCACCTTTTCCACATTATTCTTTTTGGAAGGAAGTCACTATGGGTGACCCATGATTAATGAGGTGCAGAGTTATTCTCTAGCTCCTTGAGTGGGGAATAGGACCTCACAACACAAAAGAGATTTTCTGAGCCCAGCATGGTGGTTCATGCCTGTAATCCTAGCACTCTGGGAGGCCAAGGTGGGAGGATCCCTTGAACTTAGGAATTCGAGTTTGGCCTGAGCAAGAACAAGACCATCTCTACTAAAAGTAGAAAAATTAGCCAGGCTTTGTGGTGAGTGCCTGCAATCTCAGCTATTTGGGAGGCTGAGATAGGAGGATCACTTAAGTCCAGGACTTGGAGGTTGTTTGGAGCTAGGCTGAAGTCATAGCAACTCTAGCCTGGGCAACAGAGAAAGACACTGTCAAGAAAAACCAAACCAAGTGAAAAAATAATAGTGATTTTGTGAACCTTAATGCATAAAAATACAAAATCATCATTTAAGATCATAGTGGTCCCAGGATGGAATGGGTATTAATAACCTTATGACAAAATAATCTGAGTATATTACTGATGTATAAAATAATTTCAAGGAAGGGGTTCGGGGGAAGCTGCTGACTTAAGTAACTTTGGGAAGGAATGGAGAATTTAAGACTAATAGCAAATGAATGGTATGAAGTGCTGTACTCTAGTTGATAAAGCTGTGTTCCTTAGGAGTATGGTTTAATTTTGAAGCTCTTCTTGGATGGAGGTGGAACACATTATTCTTAGTGAAACATCACAGGAATGGAGAAGCATGAATCCTATGTATTCAACTTAGATATGAGGACAATTAATGACATGGTGGGGCATGGGGGAAGGAGAGAGCAGAGAGAGAAGGAGGGAGGAGGTGAGGGAAAGAAAACAAAAAAAGAAAAGAAAATAGTGACTAATTCTCACATAAATTGGATTTAATTTTGACCAAAGTGCATGACTTGAACATTAATTTTTTTTTTTTTTTTGAGATAGAACCTCAAGCTATCACCCTGGGTAGAGTGCTGTGGCATCATAGCTCACAGCAACCTCCAATTCCTGGGCTCAAATGAGTCTCCTGCCTCCGCCTCCCAAGTAGCTGGGACTACAGGTGCCCGCCACAATGCCCGGCCATTTTTTGGTTGCAGCCGACATTGTTGTTTGGCGGGCCTGGGCTGGATTCGAACCCGCCAGCTCAGGTGTATGTGGCTGATGCCTCAGCCCATTGAGCCACAGGCACGGAGCCTTGAACATTAACTTTTAATTCTACTTGTTGATATGTTGTTTAGGATATTGCATCCTCATTTATAAGTGAAATATGTTTGTAATTTCCCTTTATAATAATATATTTTTTCCAATTTTAATATCAGGTCATCCAGATTAAGTAGAATGATTTTGAAGTATTTCTTCTTTTTCTATTGTCTATAAGATTTGGCATGATCTGTTTTTTGAAATTATCTTTTACTTTTATTTATAAATATTAGTTGTCTATTTTTTGAGACTTTGGAAAAAAATAAGAAGTTAACTGATGACTCCATACTGAGCCTCAGAGTCAAAGCATTCTATAATAGACATACTCTTATTTGACAACGTGAATGTTACTTTCTTTGCATTATTATTATTATTATTATTGCTTAATATTTCAATGCAGCAAGCATCTGATTTCTTTTCTGAATGTATTTATCTTCGTTCACTCTTTACGAGGTTTCTGTTTCTAGTCCTTATCTTAAACATTGTTACTGTTATTAAATTTTAAGCCTTTTTAATTCCGTGAAGGCAAAAAGTAGAAACCTAATAAACACATGTATATGTAAAAAAATTAAAAAAAAATTCCCATCTGGCCGTGCAGCTATCAGAATCCAGCCAGCCTCATAGGGAGAGAAATGTGGGGAGGGGGTTTTATTATGATGTCTGTTTTGGAGGCTCAGGGAGGGGAATCACTTGCTCTGAATCACACACAGGAAGGCTGGAGTCAGAAGAACCCAGGGGTTGGGGTTGGGGTAGACACACTCTCCATTCAGAGCCTGAGGCCCAGAAAGCCCAGGGACTCTTTCCTTAGGCCCCTTTGCCCCTAGACTGAGGGACCCAACAGGTGGTGGAAAAAGCACAGGGGAAGGTGAGCAATAAATGATTATTTTGTTGTTGTTTTGTTTGTTTTTTGGAGATAGGCTCTTGTTCTGTCACCCAAGCTGGAATGCAGTGGTGTGATCATAGCTCCTTGCAGCCTCAAACTACTGGGCTCGTTGGATGCTCCTACCTCAGCCTCTCAAAGTGCTGGGACTACAGGTGCAGACACCACACCTACCCCAAGGAGTGACAATTATTAATGGCACCAGTAAGACTATTAATGAAAAATGAGCAAAGTCACCTTGGAGGATGCTACTAGTGGAGGCGGGTGCGTGGAGGGCACCCCCATCCCTGGGGACCCTCAGAGGGGCTGGGACCCATCCAGGAGGGAGTGAGGAATGCCTGTGTGGCCTTGGCCCCGGCCTATCTTCTCTCAGGGACCCCTTCTGCTTGATTTTCTGTTCGCCTGCTTCTTACCTTATGTACTCACTCACTGGTTCATTCAATTTGCACTTACTGGCTTGGTGCCCGTAGCTCAGTGAGTAGGGCGCCAGCCACATGCACCAAGGCTGGAGGGTTTAAGCCGGCCCAGACCTGCTAAACAACAATGACAACTGCAATAATAACAAATAGGTGGGCATTGTGGTGGGTGCCTGTAGTCCCAGCTACTTGGGAGGCTGAGCCAAGAGAATCACTTAAGCCCAAGAGTTTGAGGTTGCTGTGAGGTGTGACGCGACAGCACTCTACTGAGGGTGACATTGTGAGACTCTTGTCTCAAAAAAAAAAAATTTGCACTTGCTCTTCCCTGTTTCTGGAACATTCCTCCAGCTCCTCCCACAGTCTTCTCCTCAGAGAGGCCTTCCAAAACCATCTCACCTTAAAACACACACACACACACACACACACACACACTCTCTCTCTCTCTCTCTAATTTGATGTTTAACTCATTACCTTGTTTATTTTCTTCCTCTTATGTATTTCTACTAGAAATTATATCATTTAATTCTCTCCTTTTGGTGGTTTGTTAGGTTGTTCAGTGTCTGTCTCCACCCCATCCTGAGTTCCTTGAAAGCGGGGATCTTTGTTCATGTCTGTTCTCCCAGAGCCCAGCTCTATACCTGGCACACTCAATCATGTCTGCCCTGAGCTGGTCAGCTTGAGGACAAGGTGATGGGACTCAAGGGGGACTCTGCCCTCTCCTGCTCACAATCCTACCCAGGTATAATCACAGAATCTCATAAAGGCAGAGATGGCCAAGTCTAGCCTCCTGTATGTGACGCTGCTGAATGTTGCAGACCTGCGGGTGGGCTGGCGGGCAGAGAGGCCACACCCATGGAGCACCCAGCAGAGCCCTGTCTCCAGAGCTAGGCAGGTGTGGGCTCAAGCCCAGCTCTGCCCAGTCTTGCCCAGTCTGTCAACCTGGCATGGCCTTTGCTTTCCACAGGGTTCTTGGGAAAGCTCTGGAGGATGCCCTATGCCAGCCCAGATGCCTAATGCTGCTTCCACGCCTCCCCACTGGTCCCTGAAGCCCTGCCTGGCTGGGGCTGGGAGTGGAGGGGAGGTCTGTGTGTGAGCCTCTGCCCAGAGGTCTTAGTTGAGGACTGCATGGCATCTTGTCCGGAGGCCTGGGACGGGAAGGGGTGACAGCTCTGGAGAAGGGGAGGGTGCTACTGACACCTTACTGTGTTGTTTGCTCATATTTCTATTTTCCTGCCTGTATTTCTCATCTGGACTGTTGTAATTAGGTGTCCGGGTGCCTCTGATTCTGTTCTGATAGACTTTGCCTTGTTTAATCTGTAACAGGATGGCTGCCTCTGACAGCTGTTTTATTCTGGGATAAAAACAAGGTCGTTAGAGATGGAGTGAGCTTGGGGGTGGCTGGGAATCTTTGGCTCTGCCTTCACCACAGACTTTTGGGAGACCTGGTACCTGTCACTCCTCTTCCGGGCCTGAGTTTGCCCACCTATAAAACAGGGAGAGCTGAGCTGTGACTTTGAGCACCTGTTGCCTCTGGTGCTGGGACAGGGGAGGGTCGAGGCGGGGGTGGGGAGGTCGGCCCACTGAACGCAGGTAACTCACCCATTCCATGCTGGTGAAGAGGCATTTAAGTCCAAGGTGGTATTTTTGTCACCGTGTTCTTAATTGTAATTGCCATTTAATTAGATTAATGATAATTAATAACACTAATAATGTACTGCCCTTTGTCTGGGAGAATGACTTTGCAGACCCACAGTCCAGAAATGGAGATGGAGCTGGGCTCTGCCAGCCCCTCCCTCCTCCCACTTCTCGCTTCCCCCTCCCTCCTGGCTTTGTCTCCCTGCTCTTTCACGCTCATCCCAGGGCTGTGGTCCCCTCTTACTGTGAGGCTCCATGGAGGAGATGAGTACATGAGTCAGTGGACATCGGGGTAGATGGATGGATGCTGAGAGAGATGGATGACAAATTCACGCATGGCTTTAGTCTCCAGTAAGGTGAGGTGACCAAGCTCACTGACTGTATGGGGGACCCCACCTCTGCTTCTAGTCCCCTTGTGTCCTCCTCATTCACAAGCACACCGGCTATTCCTTGAATCCATGACATACACTCTTGCCTTGGAGCTTTTGCATTCACTATTTTCTCTCCCCACTCATTGATCCAGTCTCAACTCCGACATTACCTTTGTGGGTGGTCCCTGACCTTCCACTCACAAGTGGGCGCCTTCCTCCCCATTGCTCAACTTTGTCCTTAAGCTGCCCTGGGGGCTCATCTGCCTGCTTGTTTGGCCTCAGTCTCCTGCTCCTTGGAAGGCAGCAGAGCCGGGAGCATCCTGCCATGTTTGCTGCGAAATTACCACGGCCCATGTTGGAATATCAGTAATGACGATCTAAGCATCGTCCAGCACTTTACAGCACTTCATGCTACAGGGCTGAAGTAAGTGCTCAGAAAATATTTTTGGCGACACATTGACAGATGACCTATGGAGTGGCAAGCTCATGCTGGGTACTGAGATGCAGAAGTGGATGCGACACAGCCTTCTTTCCAGGCAGCCTGCAGGGCCATGGGGGAGAGGCGGGCTCCAGGACGATGGAGCCGTGAAGGGAAGGGTATGGAGCCTGGGGTTCTCAGGACCTCTAGCAGTCATGCTCTGGCTGATGGTAGGTTGTGTCTGCATCTGTCTCCCCACGAGGGCAGGACTTGCGTCCCTGCTTCCCGGAGAGCGAGTCTAGAACACCTGTGCAATCGTGGGTGGAGGGAGTGGGGCAGTCCATGGCAGAGAGAAGGGACAGCCCACAGCAGCCTCATGTGCCGGTTAGGAACGTGAGTGACAGCCAGGCTGTAAGCTATGACTGGATGGTGGCTCAACCCCCCAAGCCCTTAAAGAGCCCTTGCTGTATGCAGGCACACTGCTCACTCTTTGCTCCTAAAGGACCCTGCCTTGGGTGTTTTCTGATGGATGAATTGACGTCCTCATGAGTTTATTGAGTCATTCTGGTGTAAATAAAGATGAATCACTTCTCCGTCTAGTGAGGAAGGTGAACCAGAAAATGCAGTTGGAATATCAGTAATGACCATCTGAGCATTGGCCAGCACTTTACAGTTGGTCCAGCTTTTCACGGCTTGTCGCAGGTCTAGACAGTGAGCAGTCTCGAGTAGCGCTTTCCTCCCACATTATAGACAGGGACACTGAGGCTCAGGGAGGTGAAGCCACTCTCCCAGGGTCACATAGCCGGGCAGTAGCAGAGCTGGGATTTGAAACCAGGCAATCTGGCTCCAGCAACCATGTCTTGTGTTCAATACCTCCTTGGGTCCCTGGGCCCAGACCACAGGAGGGCATGCAGGCAGGCCTGCAGCCTGGTCAAGTTCAGTCTGTGTATCTTTTGATCTTCCCCAATGACAGAGAGATTTCCACTTGCAGCTGCTAAAAGCACGCCTTGTTCCCAAGAGGGCAGGGAGAGGTGGGGAGGGAAGGCAGCTGGCCCAGCCCATGTCCTGTCACAGCTACTTAATGAGCTTAACTGATAACCACTGGCCCAGGCAGGTTGCTAGCTGGGCTGGTCCATTTGGCCAGGCTTTCTGGCCTTACATCCACGGGCTGGGAGAGGGAGGGTACGGTGGGGCAAAGGAGGGACTAGAGGACCCCAAATTCTTTGAGTGCTGGCAGCAAGGCTGGCATCAGAGACACAGCTGTGTGACTTCGAGCAACTTCCTTGACTTCTTTGTACTTCCTTTTCTTATTTGAAAAAGGGAAGTGCGCATAACAAGCTTGAAAGATGCTCCAGGGCTGAAATGAAGTGCTGGGGACAGTGGCCTTCAGTTCAGTGACTTGCTTGGCACATAGTAGGTACTTAGAGAATTTTCCGCCCCAGTTCTTTGAAACACACACTGATGATTTTATAGGCTCAAGAAAACATAACCCTAGACCTACCATGCTAGGAAAAAAAGAGAAAAAAGCTGCTTGTGGCAGGGTAGAGACCTGGGTGCTCATCTGGGTGTCACGAACTGAAGGGGTGGCCTGGCTTCTAGGTCTTCCTGGGCCTCAGTGTTGTCATCTGCGAAATGGGTTGTTGGTAGTCAGGACCCAGTGAGATGGTGCATATAGAGATTGGCATTTAGTTGGTGCTAAAGAATGGAGCTGTCACTGCAGTAGTTTTTGAGGGCTGGGTCTTCTGATCCTATATGATCTCAGGGACAGTCACCTACTGTCCTAAGGCCTCTGCTTATTTGTAAAACTGGACAGCCCCAAAGTATGCTCTGCCCCAGCTCTGCCACCCCAGGAATCTCTCAGTGCCACTGCTTCTGCTGAAATTCATCTTGTCTGTGCCAGAGGGGGGCAGAAACTGTCATGTCTATTTCCCAGCTGAGAGTTTTCAGTGACAAGCCACACCTCTCACTGCCCACTGCCATCTCCTGCCTGTTCAGCTTGAGGAAGGGGCAGGAAAGGATGAGACTCTTTTGGGTCCCAGGAAGGCCTGGGGAGAAGAATCTGGCTCTGGACTCTGCAGAGAGTGGGGCTGAACAGGCTCAGAGTGGAGGCAGGGCTGAGGGTGGGCAGGCAGATTTATTGCAGCCATTCCTCTCCCCTGCAGCGCCTGCTTCTAATGAAATTTTACGGCAGGTGGAAATGATATGACTCCGCCAGCCCTAAAAGCACTTCTATTTATTCATTAAAGATATTTATATACTGAGCAGCTCTCTGTGCTGGCCCCACCCAACTCCTGCTGGGCCAGTGAAGTTGCTCCAGCCCACAGTGTCGGGAGACAGCTCCTTGGGGCAGAGCCCTTCCCAGTACAGTGACCGGGTGGGCTCTGCCCCGATCTCTAATCCCCTTATCTCCAACCCACTGTCCCATCCTGGTCCAAAGCACTGGGATTTCCTTCTTAGAGTGTGCCAGCTGGATCCTCCTGCTTCCACGCTGGTCTTCACAGCGACCAGCATGTCTTCCACAGAGCAGTCACAGGCATCTTTTCAAAGTCAAATCACAATCCTTCCAAGCTTAAAACTCCTCAAGGTTCTTTCTGTAGGATGTGGCCCCTGCTCACCTCTTCAGCGTTATCTCCCACCAGCCCTTGCCTCACTAGCCTCTTAGCTCTTCCCTGAGGACTGACGATTCTCTCTCTCTCTGCTTCTGCCTCAGGACCTCTGCATTTGTGCCCCTGCTTAGAACCCTCTCCCTCTCCCAGCTCTTTGGCAGCCAGGCTTCTTGGCGTCCTTCAATGCTTACCTTAAGCTGAAAGATGTCTCATTGGAGAGGACTTTGCAGACCTCTCAGTGTGAGGTCAGTGCCCCGTTTCTCAGTCTCATCGTGGTGTCCCCGTAACACTCAGGTGACAATCATTCTCCGTGCTTGTTTGCATGTTTATTATTAAGCCTGTCCCATGAGACGTGAGCTCCTTGAGGGCAGTGACACATTTAGTGAATGATGGAAGGACGGGCAGTGGAGGATCAACTGGGTGCCCTGAGCTGGTCATAGGTGTTTTCCCTTCTGGGATTCCCTATGCTGGCCCCTCAGAGACAGTCCCTGACTGAAGGGGAACCGAGGCTCTGAGTGTGTAAGGTCTGTGCTCATGGCTCACAGAGACTGGCCTGGCTGGGTGGAGCACCCAGGTCCCTGCCCCTATGCACCTGGGCTTCCCTGGATGGCGCGGTCCATGTAGACCCCAGGAGCTGCACCAAGGCTGGAGCCCTTCCCAGCCGCAGGCATCTGGCATCTGTCCCCTGTGCTCTCCCCAGCTCCTCCCTAGGGCTTGCAGCAAAGCGTAGGGGCCATGAAGACACAGGGCTGCACACCGGCCTTTTTGCCTGTGGGGTTGGTGGTACTCTCTGGACGACCCTACAAAGCTAGATCTTGCCTTAGGGGTGAGAATGTCGGTTTTGTCACCCTGCAATGCGATCTGTTTTCCTCTCATTTGAGGATCAGACTGAAACAGCCTGAAGATGTGGAGACTAAGAATAAGCTCTGTGACCCTGGACCAAGTGACCTCAAACTCCACAGAGCCTGTCAGGTTTTTCCAGGGCAGAAGCTCATTTAACCCCGGCCGTGCTGACCTCGCGGTAGTTGGGGCATTGAACGTGGTAGGTGAAGCCCTCACGTCCCCATCCGTGTCTTTTAGTGCCTCCAGCCCTTTGCCTGTGCAGTTCCCTCTGCCTTGAATGACCTCCGGCCTCTTGTTTTTGAGAGTCATGGTCATCAGTAAGGCTCTGGTGAAAGTCACTTGAGATAAGAGGGCCTGTGAGGTTTTGGGGGGCAGAGTGTGGTGGGTCACACCTGTAATCTCAGAGTTTAGAAGGCCAAGGCAGAATTACTTCAGACCAAGAGTTTAAGAACAGTTAGGGTGCAGGGTGCTGTCTCCTCCATCCCTCCTCTGTCCCACAGCCTTTCCTCACCTCCCTTGAAGCCCATTATCACTGTATGGCATGCCTTGACTACAGAGAGAGCTCAGGCTGCATCTCAAGCTTTGGTGCATCCCCCCAGCACCCCCCCCATGCTATGGGCCTGGCATGGGGCAGGCCCTGGGAGATGCAGGGAGGAGGATTTGAACCCAGTGGGCACTGTGGGTGAGGGGAGGTAGGCCATAATCCTCACTGCAGCCATGCTTGACCGTGGTGCCCCTCACTGCTGCAGATGGAAAGCCTGACCTCCAGATGTTTCTCAGATGGGAGAGTAGCCAAGGCCACATCCACATGACTGACCATCCTCAGCGAGGAAACCTGGCCCCAGGGCCCCTGTGCAGCCACCAGGTATGGCGGGGACAGAGAGAGGGAACTGGGCCCCTGCAGAGCCACCCTGGCTCCAGTCATGAGAGTGGGGAAGGGTGGCCTCTCGGGCTGCTCGCACAGCTCTGCTGAAGGCTTCTGCTTCCAGTGTGTTCCAGCCTCACTCGAGCCCCTTCTACCAGTTAGAAGACGGGGTGGATCCCAGATCAGCAGGGTACTTGTGCTCAAGTTCCACTCCCAGCTCTGTCACTTTGTAACCACTGACTTTCTTTTTGTTTGTTTGTTTGTTTTGAGACAGAGTCTCACTATGTCGTCCTGGGTAGAGTGCCATGGCGTCACAGCTCACAGCAACCTCAAACTCTTGGGCGAAGGGATTCTCTTGCCTCAGCCTCCCAAGTAGCTACAGGCGCCTGCCACAACACTCAGCTATATATATGTATATTTTTTTGTAGTTGTCATTGTTTAGCAGGCTTGGGCCGGGTTTGAACCCGCCAGTCCTGGTTTATGTGGCCGGCGCCCTAGCCGCTGAGCTACAGACACTGAGCCCCCACTGACTGTTTCAACCTGGTTTCCTCATCTGTCAAATGGGGTTGATGATGAAAATCCCTATTCATAGGGACATGAGTTAGATGAGATAATGAGAGTAAAGTACGTTACCCAGAAAGAGCTCAGTGAGTATTAGCTAATATGACACACCCTGTACTTATCCCTCTGACACACTACATGACCCTACTCTCAAGAGAAATGCAGACTAAGATCACAAACAGGATATACCATTCGCCTGCTGTGCCAGAGCCAAGCCTGCTACCGCTGTGCTGGTGAGGGTGTGTGTGGGGAGGTGACACTCGCACACGCTGTTGGAGGGAGGGCCACGTGGCTGCATATCATGATGAAAAAGGCACATTCTCTTTGACTTAGCATTTCTACTTAGGAATTTAAACTCACACATGTGTGAAATGACGTTCTATACAAGGATGTTCACTGCAGCTTGTAATAGCCAAAGATCGGAAACAAGCCGAGTGTCCATTAATGCAATTAACTAAATTACGGTACAGTGTTGTGAAAGAGCTCAGCTATTAAAGGAGCGGGGACAACTATGTGTGTTTGGTAGGTGTGGAGTGAAAAGCAAGGTGCAGAACAGAGAGCATGACATGCCACCAGTTGTGTTAAAAATATTTTCATTCACTTGAAATCGTGTAGCAATGGATGATTCTGGGGTGGAGTGTTGGGTGGCCACAAGCCGCAGCTGGCAGGAAGATTTGTGGGTTGTATGCCCTAGGGACCTCTGAAGTTTACACCGAGGGCATGTGTTACCTAATCAAGAAAAAGGTGACTGGAGAAATGCTTGCCATTTATTCCGGCACGGATAACGAAGACCCACTGCTGACATACCAACCACTTTCCATGTGTACCAAAGAACAAGACAGCTTGAAAAATGTGGGTCTGCTTTTACCTCTACTGTTGGGTAAGGAAATCTAATCAAGAAGCCTCGCCTTTAGGAAAGCGAGTCTTGTCTCCCTGTTGACACTAAATTGACGCCCTTGGTAATGGCAGAAGATGCCACCTGGGCACCGGTGCTGCTGTGGGGGTGACTGAAGGATGCCTTCAAGCTTCCCTGACAGATAAAGGAAGCATGCAGCTTGCATGCAAATCTCTCTAAATTAGGCATGGCCTGCCCATCTTTCTGCCGCTGGATTTAGGCATGCTGACCACCACACGTGGAGCAGCAAGCTGCACAGAGGATGATGAAATCCTCATTTCCCTTGTGCAGAAATTCTGGCAAATATCTCAGGAAGGCTATTTTACTGCTGGGTTTGGATGGGATGCCTTTCTGGGATGCTATGCTCCAGTGCCACTCAGCTGTGAACACATGGCTGAGTATGAAGGAGATTTGTTTGAAGGGGTGAATTTGTGAACCCAGCAGTTGGCAGACACAGGAGTTCAGAACCACAGCCCCAGGGCAGCATTTACTAGGAACCCAAGAAGTCTGCTTTGCAAGGCAGAAAGCTTTTTAGCACAAGTTAGACCATACCCTGGGCCTAGTAAAATTAGTAATGAAGATCTTTACCTTGTACTTAAAAGCTCCTGAGTCGGGTGGCGCCTGTGGCGCCCCCATATGCCAGAGGTGGCAGGTTCAAACCCAGCCCCAGCCAAAAAATGTAAAAAAAAAAAAAAAAAAAAAGCCTCCTCTGAGTCTTCAGTGATGGGCTGTTAAATTGGAGGGCAGAGGCGGTGCTTTCTCCTTATCCTGTCTCCTATCCAGTTCCCGCAACCCCTAGGACTGTGTAACTGTCTATTCCTTTGGAATCCTAAGGAATTGATTATACTTGATGCTTCCCCAACCCTCCACAAAACTGAAGGCAACAGAGACCACTTCCTCACTTGTAAAGTGAAGAGATGACTTCAAACTTGCTTTTAGTAGAGGGACAAAGTCTCAGAAGACACCCCAATGCAAGCAAGCAGCAGGCAGAGAGGAGGACTGTGGTGCTGGGGCTGAGAGGCCTGAGCCGGCCCTGTCTTCCTACATTGGCTTCTGATGGCTTGTAGCACAGTTGGGACCCTGCTGGGCAGAACCCTTGAAGGAGGAGCAGGTGGCAGTGGCTCCTCCAGGAACAGGGAGGCTTAGGGGGCAAGATCATTGCATTATTTTTTAGTGAAATTCTGAACTTCTGTACCATGTGCAAGCACTACCAGGTTAAAAACAAATACAATTTAAAAAGAACAAAGGTGAAGGACTAAACTGATTATGTTGAAAGTACCACCTTTAGCTCAGTCTCATTCTATGAATTAAATCTGGACATGCTCTATTCATTGTAATTTATTAAACCACCTATCTACATAAAAAGAGATCAAGCATCGTGCCAGTCAGTGGCCCGCGACTGTCAGAGAGGTGGCTTGGTGGAGGGAAAACCTAGGACCTTGAAGCCAGACAGACATACGTTCTGCCACTTATTGGACACAGGACCTTCTCTAGTTACTTACCTCTCTGAGACATCAGCCTTGGCTTCCATGAATCAGAACAATGCCAGCAGGGCTGCTGTGCAGGTTAGAAAGGATAGATGTAACGCAAGCGGCACGTAGCAGGCGTCCAACTCGTGCTAGCTATTAGGATTCCAGAAAAGTGAAGTTGGAACTAAATCCAAATGTGAATGTGTGACAGATTCTGTGACAGGCCTGTCACGTCCTCCTGCCCCTCTCTGCCAGGATGCTGACTGCACAGTTAGTGGATGCTCTGCCTGTCTTCTCTACTGTCCCATCACCAGCCCACAGCCGGCCTGAAGTAGGTGCCACCTTACGTGGATCTCGCTGTGGCTGCCTGGGTCGGTGAACAGGGTTCATTTGGCATGTACACGCTGGCCAGATGGTAGCGGCTGCTTAGAGCCCTGTCCCTGGGGGTTTGGTGGGCAGCAAGAGCAGGGGCCCAGTACAAGCTGTATGGCATCCCCTGTGGCCTATCTGTGACCCAGGGCTACACTTCATTTTTTTTTTGGTAGAGACAGCGTCTTACTTTATCACCCTCAGTAGAGTGCCGTGGCGTCACACAGCTCATAGCAACCTCCAACTCCTGGGCTTAGGCGATTCTCTTGCCTCAGCCTCCCGAGTAGCTGGGACTACAGGCGCCCGCCATAACGCCCACCTATTTTTTGTTGCAGTTCGGCTGGGGCTGGGTTTGAACCCACCACTCTCAATATATGGAGCCGGCGCCTTACAGACTGAGCCACAGGCGCTGCCCGCTACACTTCATTTTAACGAAACACTACTTTTCCAGATCTGGTGGTTGTTCCCCCTCCTCATTCATGACTCTATTCTTCAAGAATGGATCAATAATCTGCAAAAGCCCTGCTGACTTCTGCTGAGGAGGAGAGCAACTTCTCCTAACCCAGGCAAAGTGAGTTAAATCGCAATTCTGAAGCCACAACGGGTGCAGAAAGGACAAAGGAAGCAGCGCTCACAGCACAGCTGCAGTGGGTGCATCGCTGTGCTGTGTGCTTGGCTGACCACTCTGTCCCCAAAAGTGCCAAGTGGGCACGCGAGCCCCGCCCTATGGATGAAGGAAGTGCGACTGAGAGAGCTGAAAGTCAGTCAGAAGCCACAGCTGGTGATGCCTGACTACTCTAAAGCAGTGGCTCTCACCCTGACGCACAGACTGGCCTGGGAGCCAGAAACATCACCAGCGCCAGGCTGCACCTGACCCGAGGCCACTGTTCTGGGCAGGGTGTGCACTGGTGTATTTTTTTTTTTTTTTTTGAGACAGAGCCTCAAGCTGTCACCCTGGATAGAGTGCCGTAGCATCACAGCTCACAGCAACCTCCAATTCCTGGGCTCAAGCGAGTCTCCTGCCTCTGCCTCCTAAGTAGCTGGGACTACGCACCCGCCACAACGCCTGGCCATT
>CAUYRH010064470.1:0-13380 GCA_963574655.1 Perodicticus potto
GAGACAGAGCCTGAAGCTGTCACCCTGGATAGAGTGCCGTAGCATCACAGCTCACAGCAACCTCCAATTCCTGGGCTCAAGCGAGTCTCTTGCCTCTGCCTCCCAAGTAGCTGGGACTACAGGCGCCCACCACAACGCCCGCCATTTTTTGGTTGCAGCCGTCATTGTTGTTTGGCAGCCTGGGCTGGATTCGAACTCGCCAGCTCAGGTGTACGTAGCTGGCGCCTTAGCCTGTTGAGCCACAGGTGCCGAGCCTTTTTTCTTTTTTTTTGAGACAGAGTCTCACTTTATCACCCTCGGTAGAGTGCCATGGCTTCACACAGCTCACAGCAACCTCCAACAACTGGGCTTAAGCGATTCTCTTACCTCAGCCTCCAGAGTAGCTGGGACTGCAGGCGCCCGCCACAACGCCCGGCTATTTTTCTGTTTTGCAGTTTGGTGGAGGCCGGGTTTGAACCCGCCACCTTTGGTATGTGGGGCTGGTGCCCTACTCAATGAGCCATAGGAGCCGCCCCATAAGAGGATTTTAAGCCTAATTTTATACTTAGACATACATATTATTTTTATCATACCAGTTAGAGTCAACTCCAAGGATTTGAGTATTTATATAATGGGACTTCAAGAATGAGTCACACTAATATCAGCATCCTAGTTAAAAGAACAGGATATGTTTTAGAAACATGCCATCCTAAGTGGTATAACAGTTTGCACCTGAAGTAATGTGAAAAATTAACTTAAAAGGAAGACTAGTGACCTTGGAAGACTAATAAGGACAAAAGACAGAAATCTGAGCTATCAGTCACCCTGAAGGTGTAAGATGGGACAGGAGAATGGAAAGTTCAATCAATGTTTATTTATTAATTTTTTTTTTTGAGACAGAGCCTCAAGCTGTCACCCTGGGTAGAGTGCCGTGGCATCATAGCTCATAGCAACCTCCACCTCTTGCACTCAAGCGATTCTCCTGTCTCAGCCTCCTAAGTAGCTGGAACTACAGGCATCCGCCACAACGCCTCAGCTATTGTTTTGGTTGTAGCCATCATTGTTGTTTGGAGGACCTGGGCTGGATTCGAACTCACCAGCTCAAGCTTATGTGGCTGGCGCCTTAGACACTTGAGCCACAGGCACTGAGCCCAACCAATGTTTATTAAAAACGCAGAGGGAATACCTTCAAATTCTACCTACCTTGTCAGAATCTCTAGACTTTTCCAGAGAACTGATCACTTTTTCAGTAGCAAGCAAACTCTCTTCTAATTTCTGTACTTTTGCCATCTATAGGAAAAAAAAATGAATATTTTTAGGAAAAGAATTAAATCACAAAGTCAATCACCACCCATTGATAAATCAAAATCTGTTTTTCATACTATAGAGATTATACTAGGAGGGATACTTGAAAATAATAAATTGGGTTGAAAGACAATGATTTTTCTTTTTCTTTTTTTTCTTTTTTTTAGAGACAGAGTCTCACTTTATAGACCTTGGTAGAGTGCTGTGGCCTCAAGGCTCACAGCAACCTCCAACTCTTGGGCTTAGGCAATTCTCTTGACTCAGTCTTCTGAGTAGCTGGGACTACAGGTGCCTGCCAGACACCCTGCTATTTTTTGGTTGCAGTTTGGCCGGGGCTGGGTTTGGGGGCTGCGCCCTACTCACTGAGCCACAGGCGCCACCCGAAAGACAATGATTTTGAGGTCTTTATCAGGAGGCACCAACAAGTCTCCTGGTGGACTTACAGCTATCTGAGACTTAGAAAAACAAGAGTTGAAAAATAATAAAAGCAGCCCAAAATTCTACCTTAAAAACAATTAATTTCCCTCGTTATAGGTGAAAGAAAAAATAATTTCCAACATCCAAAAACTGAAACTGTTTTGGATGGCGCCTGTGCTCAGTGGGTAGAGCGCCGGCCCCATATACAGAGGATGGTGGGTTCGAACCTGGCCCTGGCCAAACTGCAACAAAAAATAGCCGGGAGTTCTGGCGGGTACCTGTAGTCCCAACTACTTGGGAGGCTGAGGCAAGAGAATCACTTAAGCCCAGGAGTTGGAGGTTGCTGTGAGCTGTGACACCACGGCACTCTACCGAGGGTGATAAAATGAGACTGTCTCTAAACAACAAAAACAACAACAACAACAAAAGCTGAAACTGTTTTTATAATAAACTTCTTTAGATATCAGGACTAAAAGTTATTTCAGATTGTTGAGTTAGAGTGATAGGAAATTTACCTGCTGCTCACACTTGGCCATCTCTTTCTGTTTTTCCTGACGTACAGCCTCAAGAACTTTTAAAATTTCTCTGGAAGAGAAGAATCATCTTTTACCCCTGACTTCATGAAATGGAAACAGAAATGCAGTCAGTATAGAGGAGACTAAATCCAATGCAAATGAACCCCATTAGGCAAATACTTGGTGTTAGGCATTAAATTCAATTGGGGATCAGAAATTTGAATCCATTTCCTCAAATATTTAATGAGTGCTCATTTTTGTACCATGACTGTTTATTTTTGTTCAGAGTGTTCTGTACTCTCTAACGTAACATAAATCAAATAGTATTTGTTTATTATTACTTGTCTCCCTGTGCTAGAATGTAAAATCCATAAGAACAGTGAAGTTTTATTCACCGTTTTACCTCTAAATGTTCTGGCATTCACCAGATGAGCGCCTGGATTGTTGGATATCACTAAACGTTTGAATGAATGAGTAAACGTTAATTTACTGTCTCCCAACTAGATGTACAATCCACATTCACCATTGTATATCAAGGGCTTAGAGGAGAAATTTATCTTATAGTGAAAGCTCTGTATCTATTTAATAAACAAATTCTTCTCCTTAGAGTGATGAACAGCCTATTGGCTGAAGCTAAGAGACTCACTGAGCTTACTATGGAAAAGAACTTGAAGAGAGAGTAAGAAAGATAATAAATAACATTCCTGTTAAAGGGACAAGAAAGATAAAACAATAGCTAGAAAAAGAACAGTAGAGACACAAGTAAAAATCAGATTCCATCTTCCAATAATAAAAGGAACATTTGGTAATCATCTTATTATATACATTCTGTGATTTATTTACAGAAGACTGAGTTCTGATCACCATTGACTGCTATTCATTTAAAAGTATCATAGGCAGTTGTTGAATGTTTTGAAGGATTAAGTTGCTCTATATAACCACTTATATAAAACAATCTGATATTCATTTTGGAATGCTTTTAAAAAATAAGTCTTTATAGTGTATTAGCAATAAAAAAAAGACAAGATAAAGAATGTGGTAGTAAACAATACTCTAGTCAACTAATGGAAAGGTAAATAGCACTCACTTAGAACTATTTTCTTTATCTTCTTCAAACTGTAATGATAATTTGTTATTGCGTTCTTTTTCTGCTTCAAAAAGCTCCATCAAATTCTACAAGACAAGGTTATATTAGGCTTTAAATAATTTGTTACTACCAATGTGTAGTCAATAAATGTGTCAAGTAAGCACCTTCTCTCTGGCAGGCACTATGGGCAAGTACAGAAAGTTGAAGAGAGGTCAGAACAGTGCTGGCCCACATTCGCAAGAAAAATCACAGGCCCAGACAAATTTGCCAATTACCAAAACCCTTTTAACTCACATTCAGATCAGATTTCAGAGTTTCATTTTCTTTTTTGCAGTTTTGGAGGTTTTTTGAAAGTTGGTCAATTTCAAACTTCATTACTTCTTGTAAGTTGTCATAAGAATCCTGTAGGCAGGCTTTGTTCTCAAGAAGTTTTTCATTTTCTAATCTTTATCAGAAAAATATTTTTACAATGGTAAATGTAAACATTTAATATATTTCTACTAGTCAGTTCATCTGCAATAAAATGTATCCCATCTATAGCCCATTCCCAACTTACCTACGCCTCAACTGATAAACTACTCATCATGGACTTTTGTGAAATGTCCATAATGCACAAAAACATGAGAGACACTGTACCACAGAGTAGTCTGATGGAAAAGACAGATGGGAACAATAGCCTGTAGCCATCACTTCCCCTTTCTAGCACAGCAGGTAGTTCCTCACGGAACTAAAAGCAAAGCAAAAGCAGCAAATTACAAGGTGGTATAAATCGGTTGCTAAAAGATAGATGGTAGAGAGGAGTAACATATATACCCCTATTTATGGTATAAACTATATATATATACATTTTTAAAACTACATATATATAAATGATAAAAAGGAGGAACATATATATGTATTCATGGTATAAACTATATATATATGTCTCTCTCTCTCTCTCTATATATATATATATATATATTTTAAACTATATATACTCAAGAAGCACATGGCAGTATTGTGTGCTGTTTCTTTCAGATGCCTTAACAGCCTTTGAGGGTCATGATGGAGGACAAGCAACCCAATGAGAGATATACTCACTGTTAAACCAGAGACACTGAGAAAAATGAAATTGTGTCCAATATTATTTTATTTTATTTTATATTTTATTTTATTTTATTTTATTATTTTTTTACCCTCAGTAGAGTGCTGTGGCGTCACAGCTCACAGTAACCTCTAACTCTTGGGTTTAAGAGATTCTCCTGCCTCAGTTTCCCAAGAAGCTGGGACTACAGGTGCCCACCACAACGCCCAGCTATTTTTTTGGTTGCAGTTGTCACTGTTGTATAGCAGACCTAGGCCAGGCTCGAACCCGTCAGCCTCGGTGTATGTGACCAGCACCCTATTCACTGAGCTACAGGAGCCAAGCCTGGGTCCAATGTATTTTAAAAGCTAAGAGGTACTTAAGATGGCTCGGCGCCCATAGCACAGTGGTTACAGTACCAGCCACATACACCGAAATTAGTGGGTTCAAACTCAGCCCTGGCTAGCTAACCAACAATGACTACTGCAACAAAAAATAGCCAGGGATTGTGGCAGGCGCCTGTAGTCCCAGCTACTTGGGAGGCCGAGGAAGGAGAATCACTTAAGCCCAAGAGTTTGAGGTTTCTGTGAGCTGTGATGCCATGGCACTCTACCAAAGGTGACATAGTAAGACTCTGTCTCAAAAAAAGAAAAAGGTACTTAATACTTAGAATTCAAGGTTCAGCGCCTGTAGCTCAGCAGCTAGAGCGCCAGCCATATACACCAGAACTGGCAGGTTTGAACCCAGCTGGGGCCTGCCAAATAATAATGACAACTACAACCGGGCGTTGTGGCGGATGTCTGTAGTCCTAATACTTAGAATTTAAGTATAGCTAAATATAGTGGAGTCTTTTTTTTGAGACAGAGCCTCAAGCTGTCACCCTGGATAGAGTGCCGTGGCATCACAGCTCACAGCAACCTCCAGTTCCTGGGCTCAAGCGAGTCTCTTGCTTCCACCTCCCAAGTAGCTGGGACTACAGGCGCCCACCACAATGTCCAGCCATTTTTTGGTTGAAGCCGTCATTGTTGTTTGGCGGGCCTGGGTGGGATTCGAACCCACCAGCTCAGGTGTATGTGGCTGGCACCTTAGTCCGTTGAACACAGGCACCGAGCCAATATAGTGGATTCTTAACATTTTTTTATATAGTTCAACTATGACATGTAAAGACAAGGAAATTAAGATCCAATGAGATAATGAGATTAGTGAAGTGACTTCAAAATAATCTCACAAAACTAGTTTGTGGTGGAGCCAAGATTATATTCAGTGATTCAAAGGTTAAAACAAATGCCAGGTACAAGAAAACACGACAGTGGGCTCAGTATCTGTGGCTCAGCGGGCTAAGGCGCCAGCCACATACACCTGAGCTGGCAGGTTCGAATCCAGCCTGTGCCCACCAAACAACAATGACAGCTGCAACCAAAAAATAGCCGGGCATTGTGGCGGGCGCCTATAATCCCAGCTACTTGGTAGGCAGAGGCAAGAGACTTGCTTGAGCCCAGGAACTGGAGGTTGCTGTGAGCTGTGACGCCACAGCACTCTATCCAGGGTGACAGCTTGAGGCTCTGTCTTAAAAAAAAGAAAAAGAAAACACAACAGTGCATCTGTGATAAATTATCTATTCTGCTTGTTTAACTAGTTTGAGTTGGGTTACAGCACTTACACTTCAAGTAGTCCTGGGTTACAGGTCCATCGGGCAACTTGGTAAGTGGCCTTGGTGTGAGGGAAATGGACCAAAGTGCTGGAGGCTATGCTGACCTCCACACTCCATCTCCTAGGTTGAGTGTCATGGCATCATCAGTTGAGCTCACAGCAACCTCAAACTCCTGGGTTCAAATAATCCTCCTGCCTCAGTCTCCTGAGTAGCTGAGACTATAAACATGCGCCACCACAACTGGCTAATTTTTCTACCTTTCTTTAAAGATGGGATCTTGCTCTTGCTTAGGCTAAACTTGAACTCCTGGCCTCAAGCAATCCACCTCCCTTAGTCTCCCAAGTGCTAGGATTACAGGTGTGAGCCACTGCCCCTATTTATATCTTAGATTACTTCTATTTCCAGATTACCAGCATCTAACTAACCAGCCAGTTTCTGGAGACTTAACAGAGCACAATGGTAACAATTATTGTTCTGGTCTACCTTGCACTGTCCTTTCTTCTAGTAAGAGGACCACATTACTATATTGGCCTAATGCCACCTCAAACCCTTTGGAAGTGTCTGGTCCAAAGGCAAGCAAATGACTCAAGCAAAACCAATTCAAATTTTCCCTGAGATTAATATGTGGTTGTTGGGAGAGAGGGATTCTTTACAGGTGTTGTCATGCTAGGACAGACAAAAACAGACAATCTATTTCTTGTCACATAGAGGTCCTCAATAGTAGGAGAGAATAAGGGATGGGGGGGCGAGAGAAAGAGAGAAAGGGAGAGAACACTCACAATATTGTTTGAAACTCAGTCTAGTTTGTCCCTGAAACCAAATCACCTCTGGGCCTTCTCAATGTTGGAAGCCCAGAAATTATCTTTTCTATTTGTTTACTTTCATTAGGTTTATAACGTAACTTAACGTAGTCCTAGATTATGGTAAATCAGGAAACTTGAAACCATAAGAGAACTCTACCTGACATTATCTAATTGAAGCTGTACGTGCATGTGTCTTTCAGAAAGGTTGTTGAGTTCTTGCTCCTGATTCTCTTTGAATGAACTATACTCCAATTTCACTGAAGAAAGCTCTTTGTCAGCAGAATGAAGGACTACTCGCAGGTCATGCACCTCACTTTTCAAAACTAAAAACAAAAACAAAAACCCCAAATTCTTAACAGATTACCTTACAAGAATTGTTTTTTTTTTTTTTTCTTTTGGAGACAGAGCCTCAAGCTTTCACCCTGGATAGAGTGCTGTGGCATCACAGCTCACAGCAACCTCCAATTCTTGGGCTCAAGCGAGTCTCCTGCCTCCGCCTCCCAAGTAGCTGGGACCACAGGTGCCCGCCACAACGCCCGGCCACCCTTTGGTTGCAGCCATCACTGTTGTTCGGCGCGCCCAGGCTGGACTCGAACCTGCCAGCTCAGGTGCACGTGGGTGGCGCCCCAGCACGTTGAGCCACAGGTGCTGAGCCACCTTACAAGAATTGTTTAAGAAGCAGACAAATTGCTAGGCACAAAGGCTCATGCTTATAATCCCAGCAACTCGTGAGGCTAACACAGAAGCATCATTTGAGCCCAGAATTTTCTTTTTTTTTTTTGAGACAGAGCCTCAAGCTGTCACCCTGGATAGAGTGCCATGGCATCACAGCTCACAACAACCTCCAACTCCTGGGCTCAAGTGAGTCTTCTGCCTCCACCTCCCAAGTAGTTGGGACTACAGGTGCCCGCCACAACACCCGGCCATTTTTTGGTTGCAGCCATCCTTGTTGTTTGACGGGCCGGGCTGGATTCAAACCCGCCAGCTCAGGTGTACATGGCTGGTGCCTTAGCCTGTTGAGTCACAGGCGCCAACCCATTGAGCCCAGAATTTTGAGACTAGTCTGGACAACATGGTGAGACTCATCTGTAAAAAAAAAAAAAAAATTTAGGTGCCTATGGTAGTGCACACCTGAGAGGCTGAAGCAGGAAGATCTCATCAGCCTAGGAGTTCAAGGCTGCAGTAAGCTATGATTGCACACTTCAGCCTGGGCAACAGAGTAAGGTTCTGTCTCTTTAAAAAAAAAAAAAGAAAAGAAAGCTGGCAAAGGAACTATTTCCACAAGCAGTGAAAACAAGTTGAAGAGATCATTTTAAGGAAAGGTGTTGAACAACTAACTGGCAGGTACCTAGGCAAACTAAGATTTCTTTTATTTTTTCCTCTCCCCTGCACATGGTTTTTGGTAGTTTTACTGAAAAAGGGAAGAGTTAACATTTCTCCCTGACTTACAGCTCACTTGATTTTTCAAAATTTCTACCGCAGAATGTGCATATAAACTCTTCATATAAGGAAAAACAATCCAAAGATTTAACACATTTTAAATGCCTTAATCTTAGTTACTGAAAATGACCTGGAAAGTTATGAACAAGTTATGAACAAGTTTAAAAAAAAATAATCCCATGACAGATTAAAATATTTCTGGTTTTCTAAGGAAACTCTAACTATATAAATGAAACTAAATACTTTTTTAGATCAAAGAAAATAGAATGGCTATCTTTTGTTTTAGTTTTATTTAAAACTACTGCCAATACTGTGAGGAAAGAAGAAATAAACTGAAAAAAAAAAAAACCCAAAAAAACCCAACTTAGGAACCAAATGACACTCCCAATCTATAAATATATACAAACATAGAATTTATGCTTTATTTTGCCAATATTAAACACTCATCTTATGAATTCAAGATACTTCATTTTTAAAGCAGTTTAATTAAACCTTTAAGCAAACATTTGTATCACTTGTGTGTGAGCAATCCTGGAGAAAATTACCTTTCATGGGCGGCTCCTATGGCTCAGTGAGTAGGGCGCCATACCCATATACCGAGGGTGGCGGGTTCAAACCCAGCCCTGGCCAAACTACAACAACAACAATAAAAACTATAATTATTTAAAAAAAAGAAAATTACCTTTCATGACAGCGGTTCTCAACCTGTGGGAACTGTATTAAAGTGTGGCAGCTTTAGGAAGATTGAGAACCACTGTTTTATGACATATTACTGCTACTCATCACTGCCATACAAACTCGGGTCTGCTCATCTGACAAAAAACAACCAAACAAAACATAGGAACATTTTTTTTTTTTTTTTGAGACACAGTCTCACTATGTCGGCCTTGGTAAAGTGCCACGGTGTCACAGCTCATAGCAACCTCCAACTCTTGGGCTTAAAGCGATTCTCCTGCCTCAGCCTCCCAAGTAGCTGGGACTACAGTCGCCCACCACGACGCCCAGCTATTTTTTTTGCAGTTTTTGGCTGGGGCTGGGTTTGAACCTGCCACTCCAGTACATGGGGCCAGCGCTCTACTCCTTGAGCCACAGGCGCTGCCCAGGAACATTTCTTATCAAGGAAAAAGATACAATATTCTTCAGGTTACAAAGCTTCCTATTGTTTAAACTTACAGTCATTCTTAGTTTGAGTGTCTCGAAACTGCTTTTCAAGGACATTCAACTGTGAGAGAAGCTCTTGCTGATGTTTGGTCCAATCAGTTCTTTCTGATGAGAAAATCTTTAAAAAAGAGTTGTATTTACTGGAAAAGGAATACTAGCATGGTAAGATGCACTCCAAATCATTAAATTTTTTTAGACACGGAGTCCCATTTTGTTGCCCTCGGTAGAGTGCCACGGTGTCACAGCTCACAGCAACCTCCAGCTCTTGGGCTTAGGCGATTCTCTTGCCTCAGCCTCCTGAGTAGCTGGGCCTACAGGTGCCCACCACAATGCCTGGCTATTTTTTTGTTGCAGTTTGACTGGGGCCGGGTTTGAACCCACCACCCTTGGTATATGGGGCCAGCAACCTACTTACTGAGCCACAGGCACCTCCCTGCTTCTGTTTTTAAAGTCTAGTTTGAAGGCCTCCTAAAATTGGCTGTCTCGATGAACTATAGAGATGACGACGACCAACATAAAGTAAAGGATTATTGTAAGAACACAGACTGTCCATCTTGATTTCTTCTAAACACATAGCAAGGGATCCATTTGCACCGTAGACTAACTGGGCCAGAATTCAAACTATGCATGGCTACCTCATTATCAGAGAAATATCGGAGTAACAATGTACAGAATAGAATTCAAATGAGCTTTGACTAAGTCTGTGTGAAGACATTTTCTTCCTTTAATACTCTTACTTTAAGGATATGTTTCATACATTTTCTGAAGTCACGCTCTCTCACTCTCACCTCCTGCATTTGGGTAGAATGATGTTCCAGTTTGTCAATATGCTGCTGAAGCTTTAGGTTTTTGTGTTCTTCTTCATCCAACTTAACTTGAAGAGCACTCATTTGTTCCTGCAACAAGAAAATTTCAGTTGTTAAAAAGTCTTTTAGTGGAACTTCCAAATATTCCACCATTTCTTACAAATTAAAGAGACAAAAACCAAAACAAAACAAACTCTAAATTACATATGAACGATGGTATCAAAGGCTTGTTCGGAGCCAAAAAACAATGTCAAAAGTCTATATACTAATGACTCCTGTGTTTTAGAACTATACTTGTGGTCCATTAAAGTATATCATTTGAAACACAAAGAAATGAGTAAAGTTAAAAATCTTAGATTAAATTTAAAGCCTTTTTTAGATTTCTAAGAAAACTTGAGGTACATGGGATCACCTCACCAGAAAGTTTTCCAAGGCCTTAAAAAGGCAAGTTATTGGAATTTGGGGTGATTCCAAAAACTTGGCCCACTCCAAATTTTACCGGACAGTAGAAAACCTTTTTTAAAAAATTACCAAATCGACTCGGCGCCTGTGGCTCAACGGACTAAGGTGCCAGCCATGTACACCTGAGCTGGTGGGTTCGAATCCAGCCTGGGCCTGTCAAACAACAATGACGGCTGCAACCAAAAAATGGCTGGGCATTGTGGCAGGCGCCTATAGTCCCAGCTACTTGGGAGGCGGAGGCAGGAGATTCGCTTGAGCCCAGGAATTGGAGGTTGCTGTGAGCTGTGATGCCACTGCACTCTATCCAGGGTGAAAGCTTGAGGCTCTGTCTCAGAAAATAAATAAAATAAAATAAAAAATAAAAAATTACCAAATCACCAAAATTCTGAGATATTCAAATTTCATAATATTGCAAATACACTGAAAGCTATCTAAAATTTGTTCTGTAATAAGATTCTTTTAATTTTCTTTAGCAGATTGTGCCATATAAACCAGTTATGGGACTTAAAGCTAGTAGCAAACTGATGATTTTTTTTTTTGAGACAGAGCCTCAAGCTGTCAGCCTGGGTAGAGTGCCGTGGCATCACAGCTCACAGCAACCTCCATCTCATGGGCTCAAGTGATTCTCCTGTCTCAGCCTCCCAAGTAGCTGGGACTACAGGCGCCCACCACAATGCCTGGCTATTTTTTGGTTGTAGCCATTATTGATGTTTTGCTGAGCCCGGGCTGGATTCGAACCTGCCAACTTAGGTGTTATGTGGCTGGTGCCTTAGGCGCTTGAGCCATAGGCGCAGAGCCCAAACTGATGATTTTATACAGAGGGAATCAAAGCCCTCGGAGACTGGAAGATGACTTGCTAAAGACTAAAAAGCAAATAAAAACCCAGAGTTGGCTGATTTCCAAGGCAGGGATATTTACACATTCACACTTAAAAAGATATGATTTTAATATCAACCAGGATTGAACTCTACAAATTATAGGAATTAAAATGATAGACAAAGCAAATTTACTTGAATGAATGAATATTTTTTCCTAGAACTAAACATTACCTGTACTGTTCTAAGCTCTTCGGAAATGGCCTCAAAAGCTTGCTCATTCATCTCAGGTGGAACTGGCTCATTTAATATATCATTATCTAATATGTTAGAATTCTGAGTATGTATAGAGCCAAAGATCCCTGATTCAGGGCTGAATTTTGGGACTAGTCGAGAACGAAGTTGATAAGCCTTTGTTGGTGTAGTTATAATCTGCAGCAAAAAATTATAATGAAAAAACATTAGTAAACATGAAAAAGACCATAGATAGTAATTCTGAACAGAAAAGATAATACTGGAATTCTATTCATCAAAAGGAGAGTGTGCTTGATAAACAGCATAGAAATGTCCCAAGCAAAAATAAATTTATCAATACCATGCAGTTCCAAGCAAAATCCTAGTATGATTTTTAAAAATGAAACTTAGGCAGCACCCATAGCTCAGTGGATAGGATGCCAGCCACATGCACCAGGGCTGGTGGGTTTGAACTCACCCCTGGCCTGCTAAAAACAAAAAACTAGCCGGGCACTGTAGCAGGCACCTGTAGTCCCTGCTACCCAGGAGGCTGAGGCAAGAGAATCGCTTAAGCCCAAAACTTTTAGCTGTGACACCATGGCACTCTACCGAGGGTAACAAAGTTAAGACTTTGTCTCAATAAAAAATAAAAAAATAAAAATATCTCCGATTGTATGTGAAGCCTGCACACTGTATTCCATGACTGAATTATTGTACACATGTATGACTCAATAAAAAATAATTTAAAAATTAAAAAAATAAAAAATAAATAAAAATGAAACTTGATAAGCTGATATCCAATTTCATATGAAGAATGTACAAGAGGCAAGATAATTAAAAAGAGAGCAAGTTAGGAGACTTCTTCACCTGACATAAAAATACATTATAAGGGTATGGTAATTAAAATAGTATATTATTAGCATATGAGCAGTCAAATAGAAAGTTGGAGAAAAAATACAAAATCCAGAATCAGATTTATGCATGGAAATATCAAATGAATGATAAAAACATAAAATACTTTTGAAAAAAGTTAATTCCTTCTCATATTATTCAAAAATAGTAGATACATAAATTTTTGTTTGTTTGTTTAGAGACAGAGTCTCACTTTATTGCCCTCAGTAGAGTCGGTGGCATCACAGCTCATAGCAAACTCCAACTCCTGGGCTTCGGCAATTCTCTTGCCTCAGCCTCCCGAGTAGCTGGGACTACAGGTGCCCACCACAACACCTGGCTATTTTTTTTGCTGCAATTTGGCCGGTCTGGGTTCAAACCCACGACTCGCGTATATGAGGCCAGTGGTCTACCCACTTAGCCACAGGCACTGCCCAAGATGCATAAACATTTCAATGTAAAAACAAAATTAAAGGCATAAAAGTCCCAAAGACAAAAATCAATAAGCCTGACTACATCAAAAATTTAGAATAGGCTCGGTGCCTGTGGCTCAACGGGCTAAGGCGCCAGCCACGTACACCTGAGCTGGCGGGTTCGAATCCAGCCCTGACCCGCCAAACAACAATGATGGCTGCAACCAAAAAATGGCCGGGCGTTGTGGCAGGCGCCTGTAGTCCCAGCTACTTGGGAGGCGGAGGCAGGAGACTCGCTTGAGCCCAGGAATTGGAGGTTGCTGTGAGCTGTGATGCCA
>CAUYRH010064471.1:0-11008 GCA_963574655.1 Perodicticus potto
CCCTTTGGCAGTATTGGATAGATCCTCCAAGAAGACACTAAGCAAAGAAATTTTAGACTTAAACCTCACCATACAACAATCGAATTTAACAGACATCTACCAAATATTTCATCCTAACAAAACTGAATATACATTCTTCTCATCAGCTCATGGAACAACTGCCAAAATTGATCACATCTTAAGTTATAAGTCTAACCTCAGCAAATTTAAAAGTATATAAGTTATTCCTTGTATTTTCTCAGATTATCATGCAATAAAATTTGAACTCAGCAAAAATAAGTATCTGCATACTCATACAAAGACATGGAAACTAAATAACCTTGTGCTGAATGATAGCTGGGTCATAGATGAGATTAAGAAGGAAATTGCCAAATTTTTGGAACAAAACAATAATGAAGACATGAATTATCAGAACATGTGGGATAATGCCAAGACAGTCCTGAGAGTGAAATTTATAGTGTTGCGAGCCTTCCTCAAGAGAATGGAAAGAGAGGAAGTCAACAACTTAATGGGATGTCTGAAGCAACTGGAAAAAGAAGAACATTCCAACATCAAACCCAGCAGAAGAAAAGAAATAACTAAAATTATAGCAGAATTAAATGAAATCAAAAACAAAAGAATTATTCAAAAGATCAATGAATCAAAAGTTGGTTTTTTGAAAAATTCAACAAAATTGATAAACCGTTGGGAAACCTAACCAAAAATTGAAAATTAAAGTCCTTAATATCAACAATCAGAAATGACAAAGGCTAAATAACAACAGACACCTCAGAAATTCAGAGAATCCTTAATGAAAATACTTCAAAAAACTTTATTCTCAGAAATATGAAAATCTGAAAGAAATTGACAAATACTTGGAAGCACACCAACTTCCTAGACTTAATCAGAAAGAATTGGAAATGCTGAACAGACCTATATCAAGTACTGAAATAGAATCAACTACACGAAATCTCCCAAAAAAGGAGAGTCTGGGACCACATGGCTTCTCATCAGAATTCTACCAAACCTTTAAAGAGGAACTAGTACCAATATTACTTAACCTTTTAGAAACATCAAAAAAGAAGGAATATTTCTCAATGCATTCTATGAAGAAAATATCACCCTGATCCCCAAACCAGGAAAAGACCCAACAAGAAAAGAAAATTATAGACCAATTTCTTCAATGAACATATATGCAAAAATATTCAGTAAGATCCTAGCAAACAGAATCCATCAACACATCAAACCAATTATACACCATGACCAGGTGGGTTTTATCTCAGGGTCTCAAGGATGTAAATCAATAAATGTATATGTACATGTAAATATATAAATATAATTCAGCACATAAACAAATTAAAAAATAAAGACCATATGATTCTCTCAATTGATGCAGAAAAAGCTTCTGACAATATCCAGCATCCTTTCATGATCAGATCCCTTAAGAAAATAGGTATAGAAGAGACTTTTCTTAAACTGATAGAGGTCATCTACAGCAAACCCACAGCCAAAATCATATTGAATGGAGTTAAATTGAAATCATTTCCACTCAGATCAGGAACCAGGCAAGGTTGCACATTGTCTCTACTGCTTTTTAACATTGTAGTGGAAATCTTAGCCATCACAATCAGGCAAGAGAAGGCAATTCAGGATGTACAAATAGGGTCACAGGAGATCAAACTTTCACTCTTCGCAGATGATATGATTTTATAACTGGAAAACCTCAGGGACTCAACTACAAAGCTCTTAGAAGTGATCAAGGAATATAGTAGTGTCTCAGGATACAAAATCAATACTCACAAATCAGTAGCTTTTATATATACGAAAATAGTCAAGCCAAAAAAAACAATCAAGGACTCTATTCCCTTTTCAGTTGTGCCAAAGAAGATAAAATATTTGGGAATTTACCTAACAAAGGATGTGAAAGATCGAGAATTATGAAACTCTGAAAAAAAGAAATAGCTGAAGATGTTAACAAATGGAAAAACATACCATGCTCATGGCTGGGAAGAATCAACGTTGTTAAAATGTCCATATTACCCAAAGCAATTTACAAATTTAATGCAATCCCTATCAAAGCACCACTGTCATACGTTAAAGATCTGGAAAAAATAGTTCTTTGTTTTATATGGAATCATAAAAATCCTTGAATAGCCAAGACATTACTCAGAAATAAAAACAAAGCTGGAGGACTCACACTACCAAACTTCAAATGTACCGTAATCTACAGTGATCAAAACAGCATGGTACTGGCACAAAAGTAGAGAGGTAGATGTATGGAGCAGAATTAAAAACGAAGAGATGACCCTATACACTTATAATTTGATCTGTGGTAAGCCTACCAAAAATATAAATTGGGGGAAAGATTCCCTATTTAACAAATGGTGCTGGATGAATTGGCTGCTGACTTGTAGAAGACTGAAACTGGACCCACAGCTTTCTCCTCTAACAAAAATTGACTGTCACTGGTTAAAGGACTTAAACTTAAGACATGAAACTATAAAAATTCTTGGAGAGAGTGCAAGGGAAACACTTGAAAAAAATGACCTGGGAGAATACTTTACAAGGAGGACCCCCCCACACACACCGGCAATTGAAGCAACACCAAAAATACATTACTGGGATCTGCTCAAACTAAAAAGCTTCTGCACTGCTAAGATCTCAGTAAGTAAAGTAAGTAGACACCCTCAGAACGAGAGAAGGTATTTGTAGGTTATATTTCTGACAAAGGTCTGATAACCAGAATCCACAGAGCACTCAAACTTATTCATAAGAAAATAACAAGTGATCCCATTTCATTTGGGCAAGGTACTTGAACAGAAGCTTCTTTGAAAAAGATAGGCACACCTATGGTACATATCGCAAGGGTACATGTTGGGTCTATTAAGTATAGAGAATAAATGTCTTAACACAATAATTAAGTAAACAAGATGAGGTATATATTAACCAGTGCGATGTAAGCGTTCCTAATTCTATATGAAATCAGCACATTGTACTCCATAAATGCATTAATGTGTACATGATCCATGTATTTATGATTTAATAAAAAAAAATACTAATCTCAAAAACAAAATTTTACGAAGAGCTGAACTGTGGGATATATATCTAGAAACCAAACCAAAGGATTTGTAAGTAAAAAGGGGATTAATAAATGTAAGATGTGTAACTAAAACTCAGTATCAGACACAGCAAGATGAAATCACATATAAGGCATATTTTTTCCCCCTGTGGACTGATTAAATACATACAAGTATATACTGAATTACATGCACACATTCAAATGTGCCAAGTCTTATGGCATCTGTTCTATTTTGTCTATTAAAGAGTTAATTAAATAAGCTATTCACTATTAGTGTGTTTCTTCTCAAAGGCAACAGAGTTTACCTAACCTGAAAGTGGTTCTCAACCTTCCTAATGCCACAACCCTTTGGTACAGTTCCTCATGTTGTGATCACTTCCAACCATAAAATTATTTTCGTTGCTACTTCATAACCGTAATTTTGCTACCGTTATGAATCATAAGGTAAATGATATGAAGGATATGTTTTCCGATGGTCCAAAGGAGTCACGACCCACAGGTTGAGAACCACCACAACAATAATACTTCCAGATATTATGCCAGGTGAGTCAGGGCAAAGGCTGGTGGGTAGGTGAGAAACTTTGGTCTGGGGAAGTTATTAATATATTTTCTCAGATTGTACTTCAAAAGGACATGTTCAGAAGCTAAATTTATATTACATTTGCCTGTAACAATCTGTGTACAAATGTATCCATTGGCTCATATTCTTTCCTATAGAAAAAAGGTGCCCAGTGTCAGCACTCTCTGGTCCAAATGGGGTAACACAATTTTTTTCTGACATGGCCTTGGTCGGAGCATATGTGTATTTTATACACATTAGTTTATTTTGTGTATGCCCTGTTCAGAAATGCCTGCCCCAAATTATTCATCCGTGAATTTAAAAGTAATGACTGAATTCTTTACCCTTTCCTACTGTGCTCCAACCATATTTGCAATCTGGACTAGATCAAGAGACCAGCTACATCTTAACTTAATTTCTAACATGAAAAGAGCAAAAAAAAGTTTTCTCTGCTTTTTCGACATTCTTTAAGTGCCTATTTATATTACAAACATCAAATCTGAGAAGAATTTTCCCTTTGTTTAATATTTTACATATAAGAGCTCCCAACTTTATGTATATCAGCCTTCAATGTTAAGATACAGTTTTAATTTAGAAACAGATGACCATTATTTCTCTGTAAGGCATTTTCCAGATTAATAGAGTCATAATCCTGATGGCATTTTAGGGATGTTCACAATGGAGAGCAATGAGGAACATCAGTACAATTATAACAAATGGAAATATTATATTTCCTAGCAATTGTTCTGTTCTGACAATTTTAGGGTTTTTTCTCTCTGTGGATTCACTGAAAGGCACAATTATCATGGATGTTCCACACTTAACTCCTACGTAGCCCCTGATGATTAGATGAACTAAGAAATCTTCACCCGCTAAGTTCTCAACTAAAGCTAAAATAGCCATTTCTTTTTACTTAGTAGCGATTCTTGACAGTCCGACGCTAAGTTCAACTGATTAAAAATAATATTATAATAGATAAGTAGTGATACTCTTCACATTCAAATACCTTTCCTCTCTTTCCTGCTTAAATATCAATTTCTAAATTCATCAAGCAGTCTCTCGCCTGAGTGCCATTGATTACTAAGGGGTAAATTGGTCTAAATACATATCTACACTTTTACAGAGAAAATATCTTAACAATGGTGAATCAATGATATAATTTCTTTGACAAATAAGAAATTTTTATTGTTGCTATTATTTTGCTGTTATTTAAGGCTAAAATATATTTTAGTCCTTAGATGTAAAAGCATACCAATGTGTCAATGCAATCACTCTTTTTTAATTTGAAATATAGTCATCTTTATATTGTAAATGAGAATAGGAGAAGATACTTCGATAGTGAGTTAATAAAATTTCTCTCTGTATTGAGATCATGTTATACAACAACTTGTACAGCAGATTTTCTTTTCTGACTCATTTGATTAAGCTAAAATGACTGGATTATTTTATTCCCCAAGCCCTCACCAAATTCAGTAGATTTAAAAAAAAGAAAAGAGTGTCATAAAGGCATGCTGGACAGAGATACTCAAGTCCTGCTTGGAAGTTGTACCTTGCACAAAATCAACAAAGAAGTATTCTGGACCCATCCTGTCTTCTGATAACAATTTTCAAACTTCCTTTTTTTTTCTTTTGTCAAAAAATATTGCTTAAGTTCTTTTATGAACTGCTCTCTGCTGGAGGTAAGACATCTTTCCATCTTAAAGTTGTCTGTATTGTGCCTTTACCACCAATATAAAACATATTTATTAAAATCTCACCATAAACCTTTATCTCTTTCTGTCTATAACCCTATCTTGCTTGGCTTGATAATGAACCTTTGTGAGAAACCATGTATTCCTTCTGTCTTTTCTCTGATTTGGGCTTTATATTATTAAATGTAGTGGAAAGTTTTCACTTGCCTAGACGCTCAAAAGATTTGGACACAAACTTTCTTTATTTATCTAAAAATCAGCCTGTGGCCCCTCTAACTCCAAACCATGCTTCTTTCATTTTCCTTAATCATTTTCTGCTTTTTGAATATTGGCTAACCTTTCTTTGGCTCTCTTCCTAATTGATCACGTTAGATATACTCAGCCATTGCCACAGCCTTAATGAAAATTTTTATGCCAGTAATGCACAACTCTCCAGCCCAGGGTTTTCTCCTAAGTGGCTGACCCATTTATCCAACTGACTACAGAAATTCTTCTCTTTTATTTTCCCAATCACTCCAAACCCAATATATCTAAAATTAAATTTATTTTTCTCTTTTAGCATTACCGTATTTAAGCTGATGGCTCCATCCACTCTATTACTCAAGTATGGGTTATTCTTAACTTCTTACTTTCTCTTTTTTCAATCTATTCCCCATATTTTTATCACATTCTAAATATTTGGCTTAAAGTCTTTCAACCATTATTATTTTTCTCATGATGATGTCCCAAAATCTGCAACATATTTTGTAAATGGGAAAAAAAGAGATTAACAACAGACTTGCAACATACTCTTACAATTTAATGGAAATTTTAGAAATAGAAAGAAAAATGACTTTGTCAAATGCCCTTATAAATACAGCAGATCTGCTGCCAAATATATTTTTGGTATTTATTAGTGGGAGAGTCATTATTTGTAGAATGATTTCAGCAGCATATACAAGGTTTGTAGAAGATTATTTATGGTAAATAACATGGACCCCCGATTTACGGGAATGGCTCTAGAAAAAATGTTACACAAGCTTTGTAATGATTCGAACATATAATGGGCAAGTGTCAGGAGCAAAGTCCTTTTTGTGTAAATGATGACTCTATACATCATTTAGAAACTTCAACTTAAAGTATGGCCCAAAAAACACATTTTATCGTGTCAAGAAGGACATGTGGAGATGCATTGATGGTCTCAAACTTCTATCTGTTTTGTGTAGGCCTTGAGATTATTACATCCTTAATATTATTAGTAAAGCTCGATACTGGGTAAGATGTTTTTTTTCTTATGGATCTAATTGGATAATGTGACCCTATTTGTTAACTTGGTAAATATAAATCAAAGTTGGTCTAGTTTAAATTCTCAAGCCTCAATCATTTCATTAGAAACCAAATGGATATGTTGGCTTCACTGGACTTCTTGAACTTACTCTGTTTCCTTTTGTTCACTCTTGTTTTTCTCAGTCTCCCTCAGAGTTTTTGAATAAGCCACCCCTTAACCTGGAATATTTTGATCCTCAAGCACTTTTACCTCTTTGTTCTTATCAGCAACCACAGTCACTCACTCACTTCATCGGTTAATCACTAATTATCCTTTAATTTTCAATTTAATGCAATTTCTTTGGTGAAGACTTTCTGACCTGTAGCGTGTCACACAATAACATCCTTCACGACTCCTTCAACAGCATTAGCTACTGATTAGATTAGTCTGATAGTTACTTGCAGACGTTGTGTTAGTCACTGTTTTGATCCATAGCTTACTACAGCTTGTGAGATCGCGGGTCTAGACATGCATGTCAAGAAAAGCTGACTTTTTAAAACAAATCATAATTTTTGCCCTAGAATGGTTCCCAGCAGCCAAATGGATTTTAGAAAGCTCTATATTTCCAGCAGCATAAAAGCATAAACAGGCCTAGAGCAAAAGTTTGAGAACACATCATTCTATTTCCTTTCCTTTTTTGGTTTCAGATTATCTAACAGCAATTTTTGTTTCCTACTCAGTATAAGACTGCAGGAAAGTCAGGTATTCATTAAATTTCTCACTAAAAAATTAGAGTGGTAATAATGCTTTTTAAAATAATACCATTATTAGTTTTTCATATTCCTAAAGTTATTATTGAATAAAAGTGTTAGGATTTATTAAATAGTATTATTAAATTTAAAGTTTAAAGTACCCTTTTTCTAATGTATTTATTTCCTTTAGTAAAAGAAAATGTAAAAACTTTCTTTTATTAAAATTACAGATGGAATGCATTTCAATCATCAGTTTCTCACAGGCATTACACCTGATTTTGTACAAGCTCTGTCTGCTTTGTAACTACTCTTCTTATTATATCCACAGTTGTAGAGGTACATTCAACAATTTGTATGAGTTTTCCTTTAAATAATGCTGAAGGACCTCCAAATCTATTCCAGTTATTACACAAAAAGGATAGGAAGCATATTAGAAATGCAAAGTGTTACAATCAAAGAACGATAATAATTTTTCTACCTTCAAAAGACACATTACTTTCTTTGTGTAAAAGCCTTAATGTATAATAAAATCTTTCCTGCATTACCAAACTTACTCTATCATCACCTATATCTTTATCCGATTATCTAAATGTGAAAGATGGACATCAGTCAATACTCCTGGAAAAATGCAATGCCTAGTAGGCTTTATGATTTTAGAAATAAGATAAAAGCCTTATGACTCTAAGAAAGCAATCAAATGCATTTTGTAGCCACAAGCATCGTATTTACTTAAAGGATTGTGACTATAAAAGCAAATCTCTCTTACTGGAAGCCAGGACAAAAGCTGTCAGGGAACAGGGTAGTAAATAGCTTTGAAATTGTTTTCTCTGCTTCGTTTCAAAAGCTTGGGGCTACTAGTGTTTGACCTTTTGCAAACGGAAAGGTTTCCTGGAGGTCTTGGTGTTGCACTGAATGCTGATGGTGGTGTGGGCTTGATGTAGTCATCATGAATGGGAAATATGCATATCACCTGGGCATTCTTCTGCATCAAGAGCATTTCTCATAAAGTGACATTTGCTAGTTCCTTCTAAGAAAAAAGGTAGAGTGTTTCTATTTGCTCCCAAACATTTTTCCTCCAGTGTCTCTGACTGAACAGAGCAAGGAAAATTGTGTAATTGCCCCAAATGACTCCCTATAGTTGAGTGGCAAAAAAATAAAATAAAATAAAGTCAGATTGAACAAAAAGGCATGTTATAAAGAACTTCTGGAGTCAACCAATTAGCCTCTTTGCTATTTGGTAATGGAACATATAAAAATATATTTGAAGATTGTTGAGATTCACTACATTTTTTAGATTCTTTGTTTGATTGTATGATATATTGACAAATCTTAGTCTCTATTATTAGTAAGTATATTAGCCCAACAGTTTCAAATACACATTGAAATGTTACTATATTGTCATGTATTTATGGTCATTTTAAAGCATAATATTGCTAACTTCTGGCAAGTCCCAGAAGATAGAGGTAGATATATCCTGTTTTGTTTTTGACACAAATTTCTGGGGTTGGGTTATTATTCTTTTATTGTTTTTTTGTTTTTTGTTTTTTGTTTTTATAGACAGAGTCTCACTCTGTCGCCCTTTGTAGAGTGCTGTGGCCTCACAGTTCACAGCAACCTCCAGCTCTTAGGCTTAGGTGATTCTCTTGCCATGGCCTCCTGAGTAACTGGGACTACAGGTGCCCACCATAATGCCTGCCAATTTTTTTGTTGCAGTTTGGCAGGGGCCAGGTTTGAAACCGCCACCCTTGGTATATGGGGCCATCACCCTACTTACTGAGCCAAGGCACTGCCCATATTCTCTTATTTTTGATAGCTTAGAAAACTGTGGCTTGTATAAAATACACAAATATCCAGGCCACATAAAATAGTTAGTAAAGAAACATGAAAATAGATTGGAGCACGGATCTTCCTTAATCCAAATATCACGCCAGGAATGTTTGCAACTGTGTAAACTATGTGTGTAGAAATTTCCTGAAAACAAGAAGAGACATTTTCTAATTCTATTTAATCAGTTTTGAAGTAACAGGTTAATTACGATAGAAAAGAAATGTTTTCACAAGTTAGGATCTCTCTTCTCAGAGCCTTAGGAAACTTTCAGGGGATACTTTAATACTTAGCAAATATTAACAATGTGCTAAGCTTCATGCTAAATGCTTTGCATCTATTATTTTACTCAACCTTTCACAGCAGCTGTATATGAAAGATATGCTTAAAACCCCCAATTTACAGAAAGAAAAATTGAAGACTGAGGAATATTTTTATTCTCTTTTTCGTTCAAGATCTGTTCTCTGCACTTTCCTGTCTTGTTCCTCTCCTTGAGAGTTGATACCTTGGTTCTTCTTTTCTCCTGGGCTCCATGGCCCTCTTGCTTATGGTTGATTCAAATGATTAGAAGAGCTGAGAGGTGATGTGGTGTAGGGGAAGAGACAGGGATATTTAGCCACGGCTGCCTAGAGACTGCCTTCATCCATGATCACACTGCAAAACCATGGTCCCACTCTATGTCTCCAGCCATGTCCACAGTGGGAGCCTGACTGGACAGCAAAGTAAAGGAACTAATCTTAGGGCCATCAAAGATAGGAAGAGTTCAATTAAGGCACATTTAAGATGTGGCAGGGTTGATGTTCAATTCAGCGTTGCTTGCTGCCAAAATCCTTTACCACTCTATGATCTCTGGGTCATAGATCCCCATAATAATCAGAAAAATAGTTGTTCCTGAGCTCCTAAGGGAATTTTTGTTCCTCTTCAGGTTCTGTCTTTTAACTGGAAAAAAACACCTGTGATCTTGAGGACACTGAGAAAGAACAACAGAACATCAAAAAAAATGCTAGTAGTTGTTAGGTGATTGCTGCCGGGAAATGCTCCTGCTTGCTATAACCACAAATCCAGCAGGCTCCACTGCTTGGCCTCAGGCCAAGACACTTTCCCATTAATTTACCAAGCTCTATATCACACAGTTATTCTTTCATCTCTTAAAAAATATGTATTAAATTCCTATTATGGGCTAGACATTGTGCTAAGTGCAAGGCGTATAAAGATAAAGAAGTCAAACTTTCTACCCACAAAGAAATCAGAGAATAGATATGAAAATGCATAGTCTGGAAGTCCAGTAAAGGTAACAGTAACTATGAATGAACCTTGTATTTGTTGCTGTAAAAGGACAAAAGGGTCTTCGGTGGTATTCTTTCTCCTGGCCCTACCCACTTGGCAATCTAGCCACAAACTACATTGTCCCTAGGACATAAATTTCATGACCCAAACCTTAAGCAATAAAATCTTAGTGTTCCACATTCATGGAGGACTCATGTGGAATAATCACGCAGAGCATGCTGAGATGCTCAACAGTGCCTCGACCTTTTCACATATTGCCTTTCCAGTATTGCTCAAAATGATAATTAGACTTTGGTTATAATTAATGGAAAAAATGTCTTATTTTGTTAATCTCTAAATCTATGCACTTGGTTAGATAGTATTTTAAGATACTTTTTTTTTTTTTTTTTTATACAGAGCCACAAGCTGTAACCCAGGATACAGTTCTTTGGCATAACAGCACACATCAACCACCAATTCCAGGGCTTAATCCAGTCTCCTGCCTCTGCCTCCCAAGTAGCTGGGACTACAGGCGCCTGCCACAACATCCGGCCATTTTTTGATTGCAGCCGTCATTGTTGTTTGGCGGGCCCGGGCTGGATTCGAACCCGC
>CAUYRH010064472.1:0-13816 GCA_963574655.1 Perodicticus potto
TCCCGTAAGAAGAAGGATTTAGAACAATTCGTACCCCACTGGGATATTGGGCAGACTCTGTAATTCTCCTCCAAGCACACTAACAAATTCATATCCTGTTTCTTCTATTAATCTGCCCTTTGTGGGTTGATTTTTCAGCAAGCCTTCAGATGGTGAAGGGGAAGTTTTCCTGTGTTCCCTATACTGCGTAAAAAGCATTCCAGCAAAATGGGCCTTTGGTAATGTGGCAGCAAGGTGTAGGGAAGATGAAGTACACTGTAGTCCTGTGGATGTTTGGTCTGTCTTTTTTTTTTTTCCAGGTTAATGTGAGGGTACAAACAACCAAGTCACAATAATTGAATTTGTTAGGCAGAGTCCCTCTTGTAGTTATGTCCTGCACCCAAAAGGTGTGCCATACACCCCTACATTCTGCCTATTCAGTGAGAGCACCCCAACCTCTCTCCCCTTGCCCTCATTCCTCCTCCCCCAACTTGAATTGAAATGAGATTTTCTCCTATGTGAGCATGAATTAGATCATTTGCTGACTTCATATTAGCATTGAGTACATTGGATATTTGCTTTTCCATTCTTGTGTGTGTGTTTTTTTTTTAATTGTTGGGTATTCATTGCATTCTTGTGATTCTTTACTGGGAAGAATGTGTTTCAACTCCATGGAGGTTAGTACAAAAGATGTGAAGTCACTATCTCTTTTATGGCTGAAGAATATTCCACGGTATACATATACCACAGTTTGTTAATTCATTCCCGAGCTGATGGGCATTTAGGTAGTTTTCACATCATTGTGTATTGTAAATTGAGCTGTGACAAACCATCTAGTGCATGTGTCCTTATGATAAAAGGATTTTTTTCCTTCTTCTGGGTAGATACCTAGTAGTGAGATTTCGGGGTCAAATGGGAGGTCTAATTTGAGTTATTTGAGGATTCTTCTAGGTCTCAGTCTTTTATTTATTTATTTAATTTATTTATTTTGAGACAGAGTCTCAAGCCGTTGCCCTGGGTAGAGTGCCGTAGTGTCACAGCTCACAGCAACCTCAAACTCTTGGGCTTAAGTGATTCTCTTGTCTCAGCCTCCCAAGTAGCTGGAACTACAGGTGCCTGCCACAACGCCTGACCATTTTTTTGGTTGTTGTTGTTTTAGTTGGCCCAGGCTGAGTTTGAACCCACCAGCCTCGGTGTATGTGGCCTGAGCCCTACCCACTGAGCTATGGGTGTTGCCTTAGATTCCCGCTTGTAGTTGTGTTCCTAACCCAAGAGTCATGCCATATACTCTCAGGCTGTGAGTGGGAGCACACCCATCCCCCATGGTGCTACTCAGTTTTTTCCTTTCCTTAGGTGGGACAAGATGGCTGGAAGGGAATGAAGTTTGAGTGTTTCCTTCCCTTCTCTTAGGCTCTGGGAAAACTCCAGAAGACTGGGCTCTGGTAAAATAGTTTCTCATGAGAGCAGGCCTTCTTAAGGATAACATGCTGTGGCATACTTAAAATGGTTCCTTTCCCATCCCCCTGCCAGAAGCACGAAGGGATTTTTCTCTGATAGTCATGGAGAGGACCTGGGAGAGGACATAAAACTAATAAACATGTGGTGGCACCCCTATGACTGGATCTTCTTGGAATTTTTATCTTACAGATTTTCATTCCAACATGGCACTGCCACCAATTCATCAATTGTAGCTTAGGTTTTCCCACCTGGTGCTGGTTCTTGTGGAGTTTTCTCCTTGTGAGTTTCTGCAGAAGCTCCACTAAGTTGTGATTCTCCATCTGCCTGTCTGCCTCTCCAACTTCTAGGGCAGTGGCCACAGTTCCCTGATGGATCTAAAAAGAACTGTTGATTTTTCAGTTTGTTCAACCTTTTACTTGTCAGGACCAAAAGGCAACATCCTTTTACACCTGACAGGAATCTCAGGACCACACATTGAGCACCCTTGTTGAAGTTTGTACTTTTTAGATATTATTTAATGCTTCTGTCAACCTGGTGAAGTAAATACTACTACCTCAATTTGTAGGAGCAATTCTTGTGGCTCAATAACAGTTGAGAGACTCTCTGAAGCTCATACAGTTAGAATATAGGATGGCCAGGCATGGTGTAATCTTAGCACTCTGGGAGGCCTAGGCAGGAGAATCCCTTGAGCTCAGGAGTTTCAGACCAGTTTGAGTAAGAGCAAGATCTTGTCTCTACTAAAAATAGAAAAATTAGCCAGGTATAGTGGCGGGTGCTTGTAGTCCCAGCTACTTGGGAGTTTGACATTGCTGTGAACTATGATGACACCCCAGCACTCTAGGGGGGCAACAGAGTGAGACTGTCTAAAAAAAAGAAAGAAAGGGGTCTGGTGTGGTGGCTCACGCCTGTAATCCTAGTACTCTGGGAGGCTGAGGCAGGTGGATTGCTTGAGCAAATGAGTTTGAGACCAGCCCGAGGAAGTGTGAGACCCGTCTCTCTAAAATAAAAAAAATAAAAAAAAAAGAGCTGGGTGTTGTGGTGGGCACTTAGTGGTAGTCCTAGCTATTTGGGAGGCTGAAGTAGGAGGATGGCTTGAGCCCAATAGTTTGAGGTTGCTGTGAGCTATGATTCACAGCACTCTACTGAGGGTGATAAAGTGAGATTCTGTCAAAGAGAAGGAAGGAAGGAAGGAAAAAAAGAAGGAAGAAAGGAAGGAAAGAAAGGGAAAGAAAAGAAAGAAGAAGATTTGGAGGTCAGGCGTGGTGGCTCATGCCTGTAATCTTAATGCTCTGTAATCTTTTTTTTTTTTTTTTTTGGTACAGAGCCTCAAGTTGTCACCCTGGATAGAGTGCAATGACATCACAGCTCACAGCAACCTCCAATTCCTGGGCTCAAGCGAGTCTCTTGCCTCCGCCTCCCAAGTAGCTGGGACTGCAGGCGTCCGCCACAACGCCCGGCCATTTTTTGGTTGCAGCCGGCATTGTTGTTTGGCGGGTCCAGCCTGGATTCGAACCCGCCAGCTCAGATTTACGTGGCTGGCGCCTTAGCCCATTGAGCTACAGGCGCCGAGCCAACGTTCTGTAATCTTAATGCTCTGGTGGATCCCCTGAGTTTAAGAGTTCAAGACCAACCTGAGCAAGAGTGAGACTCCATCTTTATTAAAAATAGAAAAACTAGCTGGATATTGTGGTAGGAGCCTGTAGTCCCAGCTCCTGGGGAGGCTGAGTCAGGAGGAGCTCTTGAGCCCAAGAGACTGAAGTTGTTGTGAACTTTGATGATGCTGCGGCATTCTACCCAGGGCAAACAATGACACTCTGTCTCAAAAAAAAAAAAAAAAAAAGAAAAAGAAAAAAAAAGAAAAGAAAAAGAAAATAGGATTTGAACTAGGGTCTATCTGTGTCCTACCCACCATGCCACCCCCCCAGAACTAAGCAGATTCAGGATAGGATTTCAGGCCCTGAGGGAGACAGAAGTCAGAGATAGAGACATAGACCCTGGCCAAGTTTCCAGGGCTTATTTTTGGCAGGCCATCCCTTATTCCCCTTTCTAGCCATGTCACCTTAGGTAAGCTGCTTTACTTCTCCCAGCCTCGGATTTTTAGTTGGTAGCCCAGGACCTGGCAAGTGGTGACTGCTCAGAAATTGGAATCTAAAACCACTGTTGCTAGCTAGTGGTCAGTTTTGCCAGCTGGGAAGCTGTAAGTGCTAATCCTCTTCCAACTCTGGCCAGGTGAGGTCAGTAACTGGCGACAAGGTCAGAGCTGTCAGAGGAAGGCATCCTGACCTTAGCTGGGATGGCTGGGGAGGTGGAGACAGAGAGGAATCATTCTGTTGACAAAGTTATTATGAGACATGCCAGCTCTGGCTTCCCACAGGGCACACTGGTTACCTCCTCTCCCTGGCTACTGACCTGGTTGGCACCCAGTGACTGAGAGGTAGAGAGCACAGTAAGATCAGTCCTTCCCAGGGGCCAGATGTGCCAACTAGTATAAAGAAGGAAACCCTCCAGGTGTAGCACAGAGCCAACCCTGACACTTCCTGACCAAGTTCAATGCCAACTCTGATGCCAGAAGCTTCAGCTTCTGGCCAGAATGGAGTAACAGAAATCAGATTTACCCTCCCTTCTGAAGCATCTTAAGAAACAAAACAAAACAGGATGACCCCCCCCAAATAAGAGTGGCACTCAAGACATGGCACATTAGGCAATAATGAACAGTGATGAATGGAAGAAGGGAAAACAAGGTGAGTTCTATCACAGACTTAACGCTTGGAGTAAGAAAGTTCTCCAGCCATCATGCAGAGGTAGGGAGCATTCAGACAGAGCTGTCTCCCTGAGTTAACAGAACATGGCTGATAGTTTGGAAAGCTAAAGAGGCTGGAGTCTGTAAGGCAGAATCCTGGAGAGAGGCGAGCTACCGAGTAAGTACACTGGAGACATGCAGAGGGAGGGCCCGCTCAACTCTTCAGCTGAGAATAATTAATCAACTGGAAAGTAACCAAGGCTGGGGTAAGAGCCACTCTAAAAGATAAGAGGAAATAGTGCTCAGAGCTCACACAAGGCTGGCAAATAAAGCCTGTTCCTGATAGCCAGAGTGGAAAGCCTCATAATTCAAGGGCAATTAAAGTATAAGAAGTCTTGGCTAAGCACTGGGGAAAAAGTAACCCTGTACTAAATACTTGTATATCTCTGGACACACATAACCAGAGGATCAAATAGTTTCCAGGTAGCAATTACTTCTCAGAACCATATTCAAGATTATTTATATGTACCACACACATACACACAAATATATTTATAGAAATAAAAAATATATAGCATCTGACAAAGTAAAATTCACAAATGTTTGGTATCAGTGGTTACAGATGTCACCAGGCATGCAAGGAAATAAGAATCAAGACTGACCTAGAAATGACACTGATAGTAAAATTAGTAGATAATAACATTAAAATGGTTATTATGGATGTATTGCATATGTTAAACTGCAAGACAAATTGACATTAATGTAGAGACATAAAAAAAATTTTTAAAGAGCCAAAGAAGACTTTTAGGGATGGAAAGTACAATGTCTGACATGAAAGATACAATGGATAGAAATAATGGAAGATTAGACACCATGGAAGAGACTATTAGGAACTTGAAGGCATTGTTACAGAAACTACATAAAATAAAACTTACAGAGAAAAAAGACTTCAAAAACCCAACATTATAGTGAACAAGGACTGCTTCAAATCGCTAGTGCAATAAAGAAAAAAGAGGGCGGTGCCTGTGGCTCAGTGGGTGGGGTGCTGGCCCCCTATACCAAGGGTGGCAGGTTCAAACCTGGCCCCGGTCAAACTGCAACAAAAAAATAGTCAGGTGTTGTGGTGGGCACCTATAGTCCCAGCTACTTGGGAGGCTGAGGCAAGAGAATTGCCTAAGCCCAGGAGTTGGAGGTTGCTGTGAGCTGTGTGACGCCATGGCACTCTACTGAGGGTGATAAAGTGAAACTCTGTCTCTACAAAAAAAATTAAAAAAAAAAAAGAAAGAAATAAAAGGTACCTAAGATTGAAAAGAAGAAGTGAGGGCAGCACCTGTGGCTCAGGGGGTAAGGTGCTGGCCCCATGTACTGAGGGTGGCAGCTTCAAACCCAGCCCCAGCCAAACTGCAACAAAAAATAGCTGGGTGTTGTGGTGGGCGCCTGTAGTCCCAGCTACTTGGGAGGCAGAGGCAAGAGAATCGCCTAAGCCCAGTGGTCAGAGGTTGCTGTGAACTGTGATGCCACAGCACTCTACGGAGGGCAATAGAGTGAGACTTTGTCTCTACAAAAAGAAAAAAAGAAAAGAAGAAGTTAAACTCTTTATTCACAGACAACATGATTACTTATGTAGAAAATCCTGTGGAATGTACACCAAAAAACCTACTGGAACAAATATATGAGTAGTTTAGCAGGGATAGAGGCTACAAGATCAATATAAAAAAGTCAGTTATATTTCAACATGCTAGCAACACACAATCAGAAATTAAAATTTTAAAATTGTCAATGGCATCAAAATTAAGAAATATTTAGGGATAAGTCTGATAAAATATGTGTAAGACCTATACACTGAAATGATAAAATATTGCTAAGATGAATTAGCACTGTTCATAAGAGAAAAAATTAATAAATTTGACTTTATCAAAATTAAAACTTAATAATTTTTAGAAAAGACTTAATAATTTTTAGAAAAGACATTGTTAAGATAATGAAAAGATAAACCACAGACTGGGAGAGAAAAAAAATCACTATCTGGCAAGGTTCTTGTTTCCAGAATATATAAAGAACACTTACAACTCAATATTTAAAAAATAAATTAAAATACAGGCAAAGATTTGAGCAGACATTTCACCAAAGAACATAAATGCTAGTAAGGACATGAAAAGAAGCTTAATATCATAGTCAGTAGGGGCAGCAAATTAAAACCACAATATGTCCTCTACACATCTATTATGATGTCCAAGATTAAAAAGACTGATGATTTCAAATGTTGGGGAAGATGTAGAGTAGCTGGAATTCTTACACATGCTGGTGGAAGTGAAATGATATAACCACCTTGGAAAAACAGCTTGGCAGTTTTTTTTGGTTTTTTTTGAGACAGAGCTTCAACCTGTCATCCTGGGTAGAGTGCTGTGGCATCATAGCTCACAGCAACCTCCAACTCCTGGGCTCAAGTGATTCTCCTGCCTCTGCCTCCCAGGTAGCTGGGACTACAGGCACCTGCCACAACGCCCAGCTATTTTTGTAGTTGAGCCATCATTGTTGTTTGGGGGGGGGGCCCAGGCTGGATTCGAACCCACCAGCTCAGGTGTATGTGACTGGCGCCTTAGCTGCTTGAGCCACAGGCGCTGAGTCAGCAGTTTTTATTTGTTTTTGTTTTTTGAGATAGAGCCTCAAGCTGGTGCCCTGGGTAGAGTGCTATGGCGTCCCAGCTCACAACAACCTCTAATTCTTGGGCTTCAGCGATTCTCTTGCCTTAGCCTCCCAAGTAGCTGGGACTACAGGTGCCCGCCACAACACCTGGCTATTTTTTGGTTGCAGTTATCGTTGTTTGGCAGGCCCGGGCTGGATTCAAATCCACCAGCTCTGGTGTATGTGGTTGGCACCTTAGCCACTTGAGCTATAGGCACCAGCCAGGTTGGCAGTTTTTAAACATATACCTACCGTATGAACCAGCTATTCTATTCCTAATTATTTACCCAAGAAAAGCAAAAGCATTGTAAATACTTATACATTAATATTCATAGCAATTTTCTTTGTAATAGCTAAAACCTGGATGTAATCCAGAGCCCAGGGACAAGAAAAAAGAATAAGGGGTCTTAGGGATTATTTGGCAACAGGTGTGAACAGGGGCTAGGTGAGAGCGTGGTACCCTGGGGTCAGAGGCTCTTGGGTGCAAACTGTGACTCTGCTACTTATGAGAATAGTGAATTTGAGCAAGTGATTTCCCTGAGATTCGGTGTCCCCATTTGTAAAAGGGCCTGATAACAACAGAACTTCCCTCACCAGGCTGTTGTGAAGATGAAAGTGTCTAGCAGTACATACAGAGGCTTTTCACCTGCTAAGTCTTAGCTATCATAATCATCACCATCTACCTCAAAGGATTCTTGGGAGGCAGGTTTTACAAACTATCGATCAACACCATCATTAAATAGTTATGCGGTAGAATGATGGTTGCTGTGACAGAAGGAGGTGCTGGGAGACACATGGGTAAGGGAAAAGAGTTCTGTTTGGCTGATGGAAGAAAGGTATGGCATTTTAGCTGGGCCTCCCGGGTCCTGTAGAAGTCCTCTGAGTAGAGGAAAGGGCAATACAAAGATGGAGTGTGTGAAGACTTGGTTATGAGAGAGCCTGAGCTTGCCAGAAGAACATGGAGCAGTTTCATGAGGCCCTGAGGTTACAGGAGGGGCAAGGTGTTAGGCTGCATGGGGCATCAGGTCCCAATGGCAGAGGCTGTGAGTGCCTTGCCTGGGGGTTTAAACTTGATCTGGTAGGTGGGGAATTCCTACCTGTCAATATGGTGGAATCACACAAGCACTAAAACCAACAAAAATACATTTTATGTCCCACCAAAGGATATTCTGAGTCAGTAGATCTCAGGGGGTCTCAGGAATCTTCATTATTTAAAGTTTCTTAGGAAATTGTGAAGGCCACCAGGGACAGAGACGAAGTTGTCTTTAGTAGAAAGAGGGTCCAGGCTTAGCGCCTGTGGCTCAACGGGCTAAGGCGTCAGCCACATACACCTGAGCTGGTGGGTTCGAATCCAGCCCGGGCCCGCCAAACAGCAATGGTGGCTGCAACCAAAAAATGGCTGGGCATTGTGGCGGGTGCCTGTTATCCCAGCTACTTGGGAGGCAGAGGCAGGAGACTTGCTTGAGTCCAGGAATTGGAGGTTGCTGTGAACTGTAATGCCATGGCACTTTATCCAGGGTGACAGCTTGAGGCTCTGTCTCAAAAAAAAAAAAAAAAAAAGAAAGAGAGTCCATTGCGATGCCAACCCTGGACCTCCAAGAATTGGGCAGACAGGCTCAGCACCCATAGCACAGTGGTTACAGCACCAGCCACATACGCCAAGGCTAGTGGGTTCAAACTCAGCCCTGGCCTGCTACACAACAATGACAACTCCAACAAAAAAATAGCCAGGCGTTGTGGCAGGTGCCTGTAGTTCCAGTTACTTGGGAGGCTGAGGCAAGGATTGCTTAAGCCCAAGAGTTTGAGGTTGCCGTGAGCTGTTATGCCGCAGCACTTTACTGAGGGGGACATAGTGAGACTCAGTCTCAAAAAAAAAACCAAAAAACAGATTTGGGTAGACATTGGGTAGAGAACTTGAGAAGGTGGAGAGTAGGGACCCCTGATGACCACATTTAATGCCAGATAGTTTTTTTCTTTCTTTTTCTTTTCCTTTCTTTCTTTCTTCTCTCTCTCTTCCTTCCCTCCCTCCCTTCATTCCTTCCTTCTCCTTCTCCTTCTCTTTCCTTCTCTTCTCTTGACAAGTTTCACTGTCACTCAGGCTAGAGTGTCATGGCCTCAGCACAGCTCAGCAAGCATAGCAACCTTGAACTCCTGGACTCAAGCCATCCTCCTGTCTCAGCCTCCCAAGTAGCTGAGAATACAGGCAATGGCCATAACAACACCCAGCTATTTTTAGAGGTGGGGGTCTTGCTCTTGCTCAAGATGGCCTTGAATTCCTGAGTTCAGGTGATCCTCTGGTCTTGGCCTCCCAGAGTGCTAGGATTACAGGTGTGAGCCATGCTTCTGTCCAGTGTCTTAATAATGATCTATACTTACATCACAACCCAGCAATCCCACTAGTAGGTATTTACCTAAGACATTGGAAAGCATATGTCTGCCCAAAGACTTATTAAGTAAATACTTCTAGCAACTCTATATGTAATAGCCAAAAATTAGAAAGAATACAAGTGTTTATCAACAAGTGAATGAATAAAATTTTTTTTTTTTTTGAGACAGAGCCTCAAGCTGTCACCCTGGATAGAGTGCTGTGGCATCATAGCTCACAGCAACCTCCAATTCCTGGGCTCAAGCGAGTCTCTTACCTCCACCTCCCAAGTAGCCGGGACTACAGGCGCCCGCCACAACGCCCACCATTTTTTTTTTTTTTGGTTGCAGCCGTCATTGTTGTTTGGCAGGCCCCGGGCTGGATTCGAACACGCCAGCTCAGGTGTACGTGGCTGGCGCCTTAGCCCGCTGAGCCACAGGCGCCGAGCCTGAATAAAAATTTTTTATATATTCATACAATGAAATATTACTCAGCGATAGAAAGGCATGGACTCTTGATACATGCAACAGCAAGAGGGAATCTCAAACCCAGCTGAATTTCATTTAGTATATGAAATTCTAGAAAATGCAAATTAATCTACAGTGACAGAAAGCAGATAAGTGGTTACTCAGGATGGTGGTGGTGGAGGGGATCAAACAGAGGGATTATAGGGCAAGATAAGGAAGTTTTGGGGATGATGGATATGTTCATCATCTAATTTTTTGTTTTTGTTGTTTTGTTTTTATTTGAGACAGAGTCTCACTCTGGTACCCTGAGTGCCCTGGCCTCATAGCTCACAGCAACCTCAACCTGTGGGGCTCCAGAGATCGTCTTGCCTCATTTTTTCTATTTTTAGTGGAGATAGGGTCTCACTCTTGCTCAGAGTGGTCTCAAACTCCTGAGCTCGAGCAATCCACATGCCTCAGCCTCCTAGAGTGCTAGGATTACAGGCATGAGCCACTGTACCAGCAGGCCTCATTATCTAGATTGAAGTGAAAGTTTAAGGGATGTCAAAACTTATCAGCTTATATGATTTAAAGTGTGTGCTGTTTATTGTATGTCAATTATACTTCAATAAACCTGTTATAAAAGTCTGATGTCAGTTCTGTGCACCACAGCCTATGACAACCCCTAGGACACCTTGAATGATTCCTTCACATGAGGCCCTGTGTATTAAAACACTCCATAGAAAATTCTCACCTATCGCTCACAATAGCCCTATGATAAGGGGCAATTAGTATCATCATCTCTGTTTAACTTCAGAGGAAATTGAGGCTCAGAAGGTTTAAGTCACTTCTTCAAGGAAATATCATGAGCCTGAATCCCAGCTCCAGCATTATCCCTGACTTAGTCCAAACTGAATTCTAGTTTTTTATGATTATGCAAACATTGTAATAGCTGTGAAAACAAAGTAAAAAATGTTTCTATTGCCTCCAATCAACCCCTATACATCACCCAATGTCCTAATATATCTAATAATTTTTTTTTTTTTTTGTAAAGACAGAGTCTCACTGTATCGTCCTCGGCAGAGTGCCGTGGCATCACACAGTTCACAGCAACCTCCAACTTCTGGGCTTAGGCGATTCTCTTGCCTCGGATAATTTTTTTTTTTTTTTTTTTTTAGGCTAGTCAAGTAAAGCACTGGAAGTGGAGAAGGAACCAAGGAATCTGTAACTGGTTGTGATCAATGAATTGTAAACACCACTGCACTCAGACCAGCCAATAGCTAATGATTTTTTATAGGCAATGTTTTACCACCATAATTCAATAAGTTTAAATACCTTTACATGTGGCTTTATACTCCTCTACATGAAGAACAATTTTTAGGAAGGTGTATTTTTGTTTTAGGAAAAGCCCCATGAGTGGGATGCAGGCCTCAAACTGTTAGGATTTTTCTTTTTTCTAAAACAAAACAAAACAAAAAACAAACAAACAAACCCCCCAAACCACAACTCAACCTTTTTACTGCTTAGTCTAGACTGCAGCCTTCCTGGCACCAGACCCTGCAATTCCTGTGACATTTGTCATTGTTGGTCACCAAACATCCATTCTACTTATTCCTGTGGGAAGCAGCTCATGGCCCAGCACTAGGCATAGGTTCTGACTTAGACAACCCACACGTCTCAACTTCTGTCTATAGCCTTGTGTTCAGGTTGACCCTGAACCAAATCAGAGCCAAGGAAAAGCAGGAGACTTTTCTTAGCATTCCTGAGGTGCTTCCTGGCTGGGCGTGGTGGTTCACTCCTGTAATCCTAGCACTCTGGGAGGCCAAGGAGGGTGCATTGTCTGAGCTCATGAGTTCGAGACCAGCCTGAGCAAGAGTGAGACCCTGTTTCTAAAAATAGCTGGGTATTGTGGCAGGCACCTGTAGTCCCAGCTACTTGCGAGGTTGAGGCAAGAATTTGAGGTTGCTGTGAGCTATGATGCCATAGTACCAAGGGTGACGAAGCAAGACTCTGTCTCAAACAAAAAAAAAAAAAAAAGGTGCTTCCAGCCAGACTTCCCTTTGTGGGACGGTACAAGGAGGTACAAGTAGCAGGATGGTGATGGGTGGTGGGAAGTCTGTGCATAATACTGCAGAAGTTGGAGCAGGTAGAGAGTGAGAGAGAGACCCCTCTCCCCCATTCTTGGTGATACTGTTTGAGCCACCCGAAGTCACAGAAGCCATTTGTGTAAACCAGTTTCCATTCATTTATTTATTTGACCAATATGTACTGATCACTCCGTATGTGTGTGATAGACAGTGCTAAAAGCCATTTGAGTTATGTTTTCCATGAGCATCATTCTAAATTTAATCTTTTTTTTTTTGTAGAGAGGTCTCACTTTATGGCCCTCAGCAGAGTGCCATGGCGTCACACAGCTCACAGCAACCTCCAACTCCTTGGCTTAGGCGATTCTCTTGCCTCAGCCTCCCGTAGCTGGAACAACAGGAGTCTGCCACAATGCCTAGCTATTTTTCTGTTTTGCAGTTTGGCAGAGGCTGGGCTTGAACTTGCCACCTTCGGTATATGGTGCTGGCACCGTACTCGATGAGCCACAGGTGCCGCCCTCTAAATTTAACCTTAACGAAACCTCTTGTCGTAAACTAGAACTCTAACCCTTTTCAAGTGAGGAGCTTTTAGTGGCAAGTAAAACAGGACTGGATCATTCATGCTGACTCATTCAAAGGGTGTTGGTATAAGGATATGCATGAGCGCTAAGTGAAATCCCTGGGGTAGTACAAAGATCCTACTAGAAGTGGGCCTTGTGAGGTCTAGATAGAGGTGAAGCCCTAATGGTGAGGAATTCAGTCTCTCCCTAATCAGCAGATGTCTAATGTGTCTTATTGCTGGCTTCCACTGTCCCTTCGTGGTTGCCACTTGTCGGGTCCCATCTGGGTTGCCACTGTTGGGGCCCAGGACTGGCCAGTTCTTCAGCCTCGGCTTATCTAGTGTCCAGATGTGGACAGCTTTGCTATTATCTTGCTTGGGAACAATTACCCTTAGATGCCTTAGGGCTATTTTCCTTAGCAGAAGGGAGAGAGAGAGAGATAGTATTTGAGGAAGAAAAGCAGTCTTAGGAAGAGAATGAATCTTAGCGGTCTTTCGTAGAGAGATGCCGTATAGGCGTTCTGCTGGCAGGAGAAGAGAGAGTCAGAGTAGGTGGCCCGTGAAAGAATGAGCGCTCCTTGACTGCTATCTTGTGCAGCTTCTTATAGAGGTGACCCCGCGGCTCTTAGCACCACAGGTGTAGAGACTGCCAATCACTAACGCTCGTGTCTTGCGAGCTCTTGTGTTCTCCTGTTAGAGCTGAAACCCTTCCCCATGCCCTTATCACCAAGGTGTTTCTTATGATTACTGAATGTTCTGAACTTAGCTCTCACTTCTCCTTTCCATATGCTATATGGTCTACTACAGTGTCTGTGACCACACAGGTTCTTTTTTTTTTTTTTGAGACAGAGACTCAAGCCGTCACCCTGGATAGAGTGCTGTGGCATCACAGCTTACAGCAACCCCAATTCCTGGGCTCAAGTGAGTCTCCTGCCTCCGCCTCCCAAGTAGCTGGGACCGCAGGCACCCGCCACAACGCCCGGCCATTTTTTGATTGCAGCCATCACTGTTGTTTGGCGGGTCCGGGCTGGATCTGAACCCGCCAGCTCAGGTGTACGTGGCTGGCGCCCTAGCCTGCTGAGCCACAGGCGCCGAGCCGACCACACAGGTTCTAAATGTCCAAAAAACCCCATCTAACAAAGAAATCCTTAAATGATTTATTCCCTGGACAAACTTTGTGACTACCTTTATAGATCTTTAATAGGTAACCTCCATTGGACAAATAGTATAGTCATACATAGATCCTTAATATCTGGACAAATACCATAAACTCTTTCAAACGTATAGTAGTAGAATTCCTTTAAAAATCTTAAAAATTGGCTCAGCGCCTGTGGCTCAACGGGCTAAGGCGCCAGCCATGTACACCTGAGCTGGCGGGTTCAAATCCAGCCTGGGCCCGCCAAACAACTATGGTGGCTGCAACCAAAAAAAATGGCTGGGCGTTGTGGCGGGCGCCTGTAGTCCCAGCTACTTGGGAGGCGGAGGCAGGAGACTCGCTTG
>CAUYRH010064475.1:0-11500 GCA_963574655.1 Perodicticus potto
ATTAGAAAAATTAGCTAGGCATTGTGTTGGGTGTCTATAATGTCAGCTACTTGAGGGGCTGAGCCAGGAGGATCACTCAAACCCAGGCATATGAGGTCGCTATGAGCTAGGCTGATGCCATAGCACTTTAGCTTGGACAAAAGAGAGAAATTCAATAAATAAATAAATAAAGAGAGAAAAAAAAATAAATAAAGGCTTGTAAAATGTCAAAAGCAGAACTGTTTTAATGTAAATTCACTGGCACTTGACTCAGTCCTGAGACTCTCTCCCTTTTTTCTGCGCACTCCTTACTGACTTGACCACTCCTGCCCATAGGCCCTGCTTAGGAAGAAGACATCAACAGGGGCTACTGACTGAAGTCTCTGCAAGGGTCCAGAGACCTTCACCTTTAAAACCTGCACTCTTCCATGCTTCGGCTGCTTTGGGGCAAAACTACTTCCAAAGAGTTTTTTTTTTTTTTTTTTCTGGCCGGGCACGGTGGCTCATGTCTGTAATTCTAGCACTTTGGCAGACTAAGGTGGGTGGATCACCTGAGGTCATGAGTTCGAGACCAGCCTCAGCCACAGCAAGACCTCATCTCTAAAAATTGCCAGGCGTGGTGGCGGGTGCCTGTAGTCCCAACTACTCAGGAGGCTGAAGCAAAAGAACTGCTTGAGCCCAAGAGTTTGAGGTTGCTGTGAGTTGTTACACCACAGTACTCTACCGAGGGTGACAAAGTGAGACTTTGTCTCAAAAAAAAAAAAAAGTGTTTTATTTCTTTTTTCCCTGTTTGTTTTTTGCTCTGCTCAGTCCACACAGATGTCCAATAAACGTTACAGCCTTAGTTTTCACTACTAATACCAACCTTGCCACTAACATGGCTAAAGCAAATACAATTCTATCTCAAGGAAATTACCTAAGATGTGGGTGGGAAAGTGCTATAGGCATGAAGATGTTCATTGGAGCAATTTTCAATGTAAAGACAGAGAATTTCAGTTGTCAGATTCTTTTAAGGGGAAGTTTATTTGGGGACTGTTTTGATGAAGATTTGAATTAGAAGCTGAGATTGTACCCCTCACTTCCTCCCCACCCCCAGCCTAGAGGCGGCTATACTGTCCCATGGGGCAAGGGTGAGGAAGAGGACAGGCTCAAGGAAGTTGGGGGACAAGTGGAAATAACAGAAAACAACTCCACAGTGACACTTACAAAATGGGTATGGCATCCTCCCTCCCAAATCTTTAGTAAAGTTCAGTTTAAAATATATATATCACAGAACTCGCTCATGGGTAACTTATTAAACAGAGAAGTAAAAATGCCCAGTATTCAAGGAGGGCTCAGAGCAGTTCAAGACCATACAATGCTGCTTGTAACCAAATTGGCAAGGAGCTCAGGGGCTGGTAAGCGCCCAGCTTAAAGGCCAAGTCACTCACATGCAATTAAAAGGCTACTATGATATCCTTTTGACAACAACGACAACAAAAAAAAAAAAACCAATATAGAACTGCTAGATAATGTCCTGAAAAGACATAGTAACAAGTGCTATGCTACATTGTAGAAAAGCAAATGTGACAACCTGACAACACTGACAAAAGACCAGGAGAGAGGGGTGGTGGAGAGGAGAGATTGCTTTCAATCTGGACAAAGGGAACAGAGCAAATAGTCTAGCAAAATATTGGGGACACAGTTTATTTGTTCACTATTTACAATAAAATGGGAGTTTCTAAAGTACATGAGAGAGACCCAAGAGCTGTCAGCAGTGGGATGAGAGCCAGGAAGGAGAGAGTACGAGCACGTTTGCATACAGATGGGGAGAAAACAAGGTGCAGTGTGACAGGGATCAGAGACAAGCAAGGAACCCAGTTGGGTTCTCAACCACACTTAAAGCCTGTGGGGCATTAAAAAACTAAGAGTTAAAGGCAAAATGGGCTGGTGTCACCTCCTAGTCATCAGGAAAAATGGGACTACTCAAGAGTCCCAAACAGTTGGATCCCTCCATGGCCTCCAAGTGTCCTGAAGGCCCCTCACCAATCACACCGATCACCAGATAAATTTTCCTCTACTCCAAGAAATTCCCTCCCCCAAAAAGAATGTCTTATTAAGATATGTTCAACTAGAAATTAACTTTTTTAAAATGAAATATACTATCTTCACAGAGCTCCCAACACTTCCAAATTTACCTTCTCCATTGGAAGCTGAAGAGACGCTTTACAATCAGAAAACTCCACTGTAATACTTGGGCCTTGAACTTCCGTCACAACATAGTGCAGCTTCTGGGACTCCTTCAGCATCTTCCTGTTACTGCCACCAAACTTACCAAGCACACGATAGGCCACGTGGGAGATGCTGTCAGCAGGATTGCGTAAAGTGCGCCACAAAGCCTAAAAGTCAGCAAGCTTTCGTTAAAATGCTTTCAAGGTAAAACATTCACATGGTTCATAATCAAAATTCAAAGGCCATGAAACACTACAGACTGACAATCCTTCCTGTCATCTGTCCCTTTCTTTGAAGAAAGCAATGTTATTAGTCTTGTACATCCTTCTGAAGAAATTTTATGTCTATACAAAATAAGTTCATGCATAAATATATATATTTATCCAAGACCCTGCAATACAAATAGAAGCACATTATAAATACATAGAGCTCAAAAGCAAGAAAATGAAACAATGTGTTGTCCAGGCACATCCTATATAATGCTAGGGAAGGAGCACAGAGCTAGATGCAATTTACTGACCAACTTCTAGTCCTGTGGTTACATCATGAGCTGTCAGGTCTCTACTCCTATTTATTAGGCTCTGTATCTTATAAATGTGATATATAAATTATCTTGGACACTTCAAATGTTACATTAGAAAGGATGGCAAAAGGGGCACCTGAGTTACGGGACTATAGGAAATAAATAAGTTAACGTGTACCCTGCACCTAAGGAACATACACACTCAACTGTCCAAAAAAACGCCAATAAATTTCCCATTTTCTTCACCTAAATTATCAGAAATCCTAAAAATTACCATAGTTCCCTACTTAACTCTATTTTCTTATATTGCCTTCTAAGCTAATGCCAAGTCCTCATGTCTAGCATTCAAACTTAACATAAAATCTTGGTACTTTTCTCTAAACCAAACAAAATTCTAATTTCTCTTACATTTCTATAGGTCCAAACAGGCTTCCCCTTAGTAATTATTGAAAGGGTGGAGTCTACATCCTCTCTCCTCACCCACACTTCATCAATCCTTACAAATCCTCAGGACAGAGGACTTCTGCTACACTCCCCCAGGAGAGGGTAGCAATGAGAACAAGCACCTCCTCATCCCTATACTTACACTTGGCCTGAGCTGCTGATAAGAGACCAGACTCTATGCTGCTGCTCCTCTGGAGGGCTGGTGACTGTGGCCTTGACCTTCTCTCCCTTCTATCCTCCAGGCCCTCTATACCTCAGAGGTGGAAGGAAGCCTAAGAACACACCTCTTTCCACATCCACATGCTGCTTAAGCACAATGAGTCAGGACTAGGGTCTGGTCTTCCTTTTAGAACCAACAGGCTGTTCTAAAGGTAGGCTCTTGTCAACCCTCCATGTGACTAGAAGGGAGAAGAGACTCTGACCCTCGCAACACCATCTTCTTCCAGCCTAGATGAAGCCCAAGATCTAAACATCAGGATGGGCAAGAAAGTCTCCCAATCTTAACCCTAAGTCCACACTGTGGTCTCCAATCTAGTTTTTCTAGAGATTCTAGTCCTCTAGGAGTTATTTAGCCTCCATCCTATAAAGCCACTATTCTAGCCCCTATTTGGGGTCAAATACACTATACTAAATGGACAAATGAATAAAAAAGAGAGCCCAACCTTCTGACATTTACCAACCACATCACAAATCAGTAACAAGAGCAAAACATGAAGGAAAAATCCAAGTGTAACATATGAACTTTAATGAATAAATGTGTAAGCGTCTTCAGAACTATCTCTCTTATTATTTGTTCTTTTTCCCTGGAAGTGGGATGGAATAGATGCCTGTTCCTTCCCTTTAAATCCTGCATTCCTGTATTATGCAACTGAAGGTCTTTCATGAATAAAGAAAGGTTCTTGCTGGAAGCAACAGGGGCCATACAGTAACCTAACACCTGCCTTCGTAACACAACAACTTATTAATAATGTAACACTTATGAAAACAAAAAAAAGAATGTAACACTTATGAAAGTTCTCTGAAAAAGAGGCAGTACTACACCAGAAATATCCATTCACTATCTATAGTATTTCTTTATTACTTTTAACACATCAGAAGATTCAGAAGTAAGCACAGTCACACCATCCTGTCTTGCAGAAAGCCCATCCCAGAGTACAGAGAGCTCAGTGATGACAGCTCCTCACTCCTCAAGAAAAAACTAGCCAAACTGCTGAGTAAAAACTAGATATGCGAGCGCCCAATGCCCCCTGCTGGTGGCACTTAAGTGAATGCAGACTCACCTGCATGAGCTCTGCGCGGACCGGCTGAATGTGGTCATACAGGAAGTCAGGCTGCAGGTTGTCCACACACAATTCCAGAGTCCTCAGGCCTTGGCTGACCAAGGTCTGAGACCCATTGAGTGCAGACACCAAGGGATCCATCAACATGGGCAGATATGGCAAGAGAGAGCTCAGCCGCACAGGTACGGTGAGACACAACTCCACAAAGAGGTCCTTCATGTGCTGCTTATGCAGGCCGCTCTGTAACATGTTCAGCCCTGGAATAGGTTTGAGCAACAGAGAAGGAAGTTGTTTTCTAGACACATGCCAATGTTAACTGTACAAAATAATTGATCCAGCTCAGCATTCATAGCTCAGTGGTTAGGGTGCTGGCCACATACACTAAAGCTGGCAGGTTCGAACCTGGCCTGGGCCCGCTAAACAACAATGACAACTGCAATAAAAAAATAGCCAGGTGTTGTGGTGGGCGCCTGTAGTACCATCTACTTGGGAGGCTGAGGCAAGAGAATTGCTTAAGCCCAAGAGTTTGAGGTTGCTGTGATGCTATGAGCTGTGACGCCATGGTACTCTACTGAGGGAGACGTAGTAACACTCTGTCTCAAAAAAAAAAAAAAAAAAGGGCAGCGCCTGTGGCTCAGGGAGTAGGGCGCCAGCCCCATATATCGAAGGTGGTGGGTTCAAACCTGGCCTCGGCCGAACTGGCGTTGTGGTAGTCGCCTGTAGTCCTAGCTACTCGGGAGGCTGAGGCAAGAGCCTCATGGGGTACACGGGGCAGTTGCCCTATTATATGCTTATAATATTATAATATAAACAAAAAATCATGTTATATACTATTAGCAAGCCCAACCTAATGACCCACACTTCAAAATAATGCTTTTACAGCTTGGTGCCTATAGCACAGTGGTTACGGCACCAGCCACATACACCGAGGGTGGCAGGTTCGAACCAGGTCCAGGCCAGCTAAACAACAATGACAACTGCAACAAAAAATAGGCAAGCATTGTGGCAGGCACCTGTAAACCCAGCTACTTGGGAGGCTAAGGCAAGAGAATAGCTTGAGCCCAAGAGTTTGAGGTTGCTGTGAGCTGTGACGCCACGGCACTCTACCCAGGGTGACATAGTGAGATTCTGTCTCAAAAAAAAAAGAAGATGGTTTCACTTCAGTTCAACATTTACATCTTTTCTGGCTTTCCATAGGCTAAAGGAAAGGTCTATGTTCTAAAATAAACATTTTTTAAAATCTATTTTTATTATAAATGGAGAGGAGTCTCCTCCTTATAAAGTGAAAGGCCTCACCCTTCATCAGGATGAGTTCCTTCCTAACTGAAGCCTTCCCACTAAGAGACGAGTGACTGACTAGGAAGAGAAAGTCTTGTAACGGTGGACCCAGGACTAGGCCCTTCCTATGCAGTATAGGTAGGCAGTATGAAAGAGACCTCAGAAAGAGGAGGAGTTCTCAGGGAAGGCATCACAGGGCAGCAGAACCAGAGTCAGAAACCAGAGGATAAGTCAGATGAGCAGAGGGCACAGGGCTCAGTTCCCAACAGAGATTGGCTTTATTAAGATGAAGAGGGAGAAATGAGCTTAGGGACAGCAGAGAGCCCAAAGGCAGAAATCAGACTACACAGAACAAAGGGTCAGGGACTAGAGGTGTAGGTCAAACATGAACCCTGATTCTAGGCCATGTGAAGCTCTTTCCATTGCAGATTTATGGTCATTTTTTTGTTTTGTTTTTTTCTTTAACAGCCATTTTATATTCAACGTATGTCTCAGTTGCCTCCTCAGTGTACTATGTTATTTCTCTTTAAGGCATTTGCAAAGAAAATATATGAGAAAGTAACTCCCTTGTCAAAGAGCTCATTTTAACAAAAAAATATTAATTCCTCAGACAGTTCATATCCCATAAGCATTCAAAGGACTCAAGACCCTCTTTAACTATGTATCTTGAGATTATTCCCAATTATGTAGGAATTACAGGATTCTGGTTAGGCAAATGAGAAACTAAACAAACATACATACTGACTGTAAATCAGCTTTGTAACTTGCTTCTTCCTTATTGTTCTGATTTTCTTTTAATCTAGGGACCCCTGATCTAACTAAATTACTAGCTGCCACTTTGTTTACCAAACATTATGAAAATCAGGTTCGAACCCAGCCAGGGCCTGCTAAGCAAAAAAACCCCAAGAAACAAAAAACAAACATTATGAAAATGTAACCAAGTCCTGACCAGATAAAGCCTTCTAAATCCCATTCAGTACTAAGTAGGGAAGGAAGAGCCCATACTCAAACAGGACTCCCTTCAAAGCTCTACTACTACCTTTGAAGAAGAGAGGCACATACACACACATAACACACATGTCCCACCCACCCCTAGCCATGACCTTCATGTGGTACAAAGGATGAACTCCAGCAACCAAGGGTGGCCAGACACATGCACACTCACAAGATTAAACGGCAACCAGTCATTGCTCTGACCTTGCAGGAGGTTTGGGAGAAGAGGCAGAAATTCCTGATACAGGAGATCATGGCTACCTCCACCGATAGACCGGAACAGCGCCCGGAGCAGCAGGAAGTAGTTGTAGGGCTCCTTGGCAGTCTGTGCAAGCTCCATTGAGCTGTTCACAATCTTGTGCAGGTGAGGCTGCAGGGTAGAAAAAAAGCAGATTAGGGAGTCTCTAAATGTGAAGCATTAGTGCAATACAAAAGCAATGAAAGGCAATTCTGGTAAGTTTATTCCAACAGAAAAATAAAAATAAAACAAGAACTTTCCAACCTTTATTTGACTCAAATTAATTTCACTTAAAGTACATGTTAAGTTTCCACCAGTTTGGCGGTGAAAGGAGCTCTTATTCTTACTCGAGAGTTATGTGATGTGGTACTCATGGGCATGCCTGTGGTTCCTGTGGGTAGAGTCACTCCTTTATAGGACTGCATGATATATTTATTTCATAGAATATATACTTCTTTTGATAAAAAAGTTCTATGAAATTTGTTCCTCGAATATTTTTCTTGAGCAGCAATCTAATATTAGGTTAGTCCTGTTAGGTTTTATTTTGGGTTTTTTATTGTTCTGTAAATTGTATCTAATGTTGGTAAAAACTGAATTATTTAAAGGTACTAAATTATGTGAACACAAATTATGATTAAATATTTTTTACCTTAAAAAACTGAATTTTTTTATTCTGAGATAAGAATCTCACTCTGTTGCCCAGCCTGGAGAATCACAGCTCATGCCAACTTCAGTTTCTTGGGCTGAAGTGATCCTCTAGTCTCAGCCTCCGTAATAGTTGGGCCTAGAGGAGCCTGCCACTATACCTGCCTAGTTTTTCTATTTTCGGTAGAGACCAGGTCTCACTCAGGCTGGTCTCAAACTTGTGAGCTCAAGCAATCCACCCACCTTCGCCTCCCAGAGTGCTAGGATTACAGGTGTGAGCCACTTCAACTAGCCATATTTCTTTTTTATATTAATACAAAAATAATACTAAGGTTGTTGATAATGAATTACTACATAACTGAAAAAAAAAAACAAGGAAAAAAGTGTCACATACTGATACTCTATATCACCATCTGTACTTTTACTCCATAAAGAATAGATCTTGTTTACATCTTTAAATTTTTGCCCACGGAAAAACATCTCTTTAGACACAAATGGTGATAATACTCAATTTTTTTTAAGAACTAAAATATTTTGCCAAAAGTGGAAGTGCATTTTTATAAGGTTTTTATTCTGCCATCTGCTCCTTTTAGTGAGTGATATAACTACAGATAGGTTTTAGTCACTTGCTGGAATAAATTACTGGTGAGATCTAGTCTTACAGGATTAGTCATCTAAAAAATTCATAATGGGACAGCTTCTCTAAGATGATTTTAATAAAGGAACACAAACTAATGAGAATCCTTGATTTAAAAGGGAGAAATATAAACAAAGAGTCCTGAAATGTGTTGCTTACATATTGCTACAGAAGTGTGAACAAAGACACAAAACCTGAGGAAAGACTGATATGACCAGAACTGTCGCCCAGTAAGCTGTTTCTCAATGGGTCTGAGAGGTACACTAAGAAATTTTCCTTATAGAATGTTCCTTTGCCATCACTTTAGAATAACATGCTCTTATTTTACTTCTATAATCCAGAAAAAGAAACTGAGTTTAAAAAAGCAATACTAGTAACACCACCCTTGCTTACCAGAAGAGTTAAAATTATTCATTTTAAGACGTCAGTTAAAAAAAATGAAGCTTTTCCTAGAAATAAATGAAATGTTTTTCACAGTTAGCCCTTATTTGTTGCAAATATTTATTAATTCGAAGAACAGAAATAAAAGAGTCACTACAGTCTCTGTCAGGTTATGTTTTTGTTTGAAACAACAAAATCCATGAATGTAAGTACTACTTAGAAAGAAGTGAACTTACCTTGAGCATTTGTTCATTTTCAGCTGCAAAGAGGGAGACAGAGCCAAAGACCAACTTAAACAGCTTGAGGTACAGGTTGGAGAGCTCCACATTGGAACCCATTTCTGGCAGACGATCCAGGAGATACTCCACCAGGATTGTAGCAAACAGAGCAGAGGTAGTAGGATTTGCCAAGAAGGAATTGGCAACAATCTATCAAAACAAAAGACCTACGTGACAAAAATAATCCCTTCCCCAAAACAGTTTTAAGACAAAGTAATAAACTTCCCCCAACAAAACTGAACCTTTTTCAGACACTCCAAGAATTTAATTACCTACCAAAGGAAAAATATGGATTTGCTGAGCACTGAGGAGAGAACAGGTTTTTTCAAGTACTTAATCTCTTATTTCACCCTCACTATAATGGTGAAGGTGGAATGGCTACATTTAATACATATTTAGTTTCTAACAGGTCCAAAGCCTCTGGATCTTTCACAACATTTTTTTTCAAAAACAACTTATTTCTTTAAATTTTGCTCTGCAAACACACCCTTGAGTGCATTATTAAAATCCTTAAATGAAACACAAAATATTCAATGCAGAAAAAATTACAAAGTTAATGCTGAAAGAATGTAAAAAAGGAGTTTTATACCTGAAGAGCATAATTTTTTGAGATTCTTTCCACCATATAAGGGACTGTAGTCTGAAAGATTTCTTTAAATGTTAACGGATTCATCATTGTGAACACACCAGCAAAGTGTTCCAATACCTCCTTCTCTTCCTTCATTCTAACAGTTTGGCAGTTTGCTACACGAATATATGTTTGTCCATTTCCTGCTATCTGGACCTAGTATAAGGAAAAAAAGCTCACGTATTAAAACTGAACTTCTCTGAATATATTCCATTACATAATCATGTCAGTTGCACACTTAAAATAGGGTTCTTAAAGTAGATGATAACTGCCTACTCTCCTGCAAAATCATTTCTTTCCTCATAATTTTATTTTATTTTATTTATTTATTTTTTCTTTGAGACAGAGTCTCAAGCTAGTCACCCTGGGTGTGCTGTGGTATCATAGCTCACAGCAACCTTAAACTCTTGGGCTCAAGCAATCCTCTTGCCTCAGTTTTTCTATTTTTAGTAGAGACAGGGTCTCGCTTTTGCTCAGACTGGTCTTGAACTCGTGAGCTCAAGCAATCCACCCACCTTGGCCACCTAGAGTGCTAGGATTACAGGCGTGAGCCACTGCACTGGCCCCATACCTTAATTTCTTGTAAAAACACTTTAGGTGTTCGGACCAGGAAAAAAGCAGCAATCTTTTTTATTTATTTATTTATTTTGAGAAAGTCTCACTCTGTCCATCACCCTGGGTAGATGCAGTGGTGTTGCTTATAGCAACCTCCAACTCTTGAGGTTGAGCGATCCTCTTGCCTCAGCCTTCCTAAGGAGCTGGGACTACAGGTATGTGCCACCATGCCCGACTAGTTTTTTCTTTTTCTTTTATTTATTTATTTAGTAGAAACAGAGTCTCACTCTTGCTCAGGATGGTCTTTAACTCCTTGAAGCTGAAGCAATCCACCCAGCTCAGCCTCCCACAGTGCTACGATTATAAACCTGAGCCACTGCACCCAGCCTAGTAAACATAAATCTTATCTTTCTCTTATACTCCATTTATACCATCTGCCCCACAAAATGCACTCAGACTTTTATAAATAAGAGTTCTCACCATAAGTGCAATGCTAAGTTGCAGAACAAAAGCAAACCTGGGTATACAAACAGCAGACCATTCAAATAATAACAAATGTCTCAAGGCCAATTCCGTTACTAACATCTATAATTCTAAGAGGTATTTTCCAAATGCCAACAGGCTGGCTTGAGGGCACTTTCTTACCTGATAAATATCTAAAGCCTGCATTGCATACTTCACAAGCTTTATGTAAATCTGCGTCTCTTTGGGCTGTAACTGCTTGTTGGGAATGAACTGAGCTTCTGGAAAAGAGACAGCATGTTAAGTCAACTTGAATAACTTTATTAAACTTTATTAAAAATATCATTGATGTAAATAATTCAAGAGCAGAATTACCACCAGGTGCTTTACAAGATGTTATGCCCCACGTGATTGTCTTGACACCACAGACCAAGGTCTTTACCAAACTTCTGCAATCAGTGACCTGGAATGTCTGTTTGTCTTCCTTATCCTTTTCTCCCTGCTTCTCAAAGGGAGGCACAGGGGCTGGGGTCACAGGGGTAGCTGGGGTAGGAGGTGGAGGTGGGGGTGGAGGTGGAGCAGGAGTCGGGGCTGGGGAAGGGGCAGGGCCTGGAGCTGCAGGGGCAGTGGGCACCCCGGGCAGGGCTGCATCCACAGCTCCAAGTTCAGACTGAGGCTTGCACTTCTTGAAGATGGCAGAGAGCTGGTAACGAGCGATGGTGTGGAATTTGAGAACAAAAACCTAATGAGCAGAGAAATTGAGAGGAAAGACAAAAATCATTCTTCAATATGTCTAACTATCCTTTTGGATGACAGAAAAATAAATTTTCACTGAAACCACCTGTTGAAGTCATTTTGCTTATTCTCCTGTTAAGAGAAGGGAAAGGCTCAATATGAAGTCATCAGTTAACTTCTTATTTTATTTTTTTTCCAAAGTCTCAAAAAATAGACAACTAATATTATATAAA